>APFE031588843.1:28694-89504 GCA_000404065.3 Pinus taeda
CTTGTTTGTCACTAGAGAGTCTTAGACTCCTAGGGAGGTTAGTTTTGTCAACAAAAATAACTCTTTCCGCATGACAGAGAGAGCTATTGTAACTTGTGCTTCAACACTTTTAGGAAATCAAGAACAATTGGAGCTATTATCTAGGAATTCATGTGCATTGAGTTTGTGATCTTGTTTTTTCTCTATTATAGTTTCATATGATAATCATCCCTTATTTATATTCATAAGTTTCTTTAGTTATTTTTCCTAATTCATAATCATAATTCTTTTCTTTAAGCTTTGTTTTGATGGAATTATCACTATATGTTATTTGCTTTCTAGCTTAATGAATTCATAACATATATGCTCATTAAGTTTTCTTATTTCTTATGAAACACTACACTACATTGAAAAACCTTAAGCAATCACAAAACTACTGCTATCTTGCTCCTTTATATTTCTGCTGCTATTACACTTTGATCTTTTGACCTAGTTACCTAGTTTTCCTCCATTGTTCAGCATCAAAACCCCAAATTTTCAAACCTATCCAAGCCTAGCATATCTAGCCTAAAATAATTTTATACTCCAGTCAATTCTTTGGCTGTAATCTCATAGAGAGAGACCTCTCTGTTTTGGTAGGGCTAGCTACCGAACTGAAAGCTTGGTTTGTGGTTACCTTTGTCGATTCCTCTCAACCTGGGACATTGTGGGGGATAACAAATTCAAAACATAAATCTTATTTGAGATTATTTGTTGATTTATTCTTTCACGATTGTTATTATTGAAAAATAATTCACAAATGGTAACAAATATATTTCTTCATCCATGTATCTTAATTAAAGTTTGCAAACAATATTTTTTCAAGATTCATGTTTACCTACTTTGTTGGTGTTATATTATTTGTGTCTTTTGCTTTGATTATTTCATAAAGTTGTTCTAACTTGTTTCCTATCGGAATTCTATTTTGGATTCCCTTTCTTTTGTTTATTCTATCCAAAACCATTTTTGAAACAAACATGGTGGAATTTGAGCCCACATATCAAATGGGATTCTTATCATAAACAATGTAATATCTCACTATGACTTTTTGCCAGAGAGATCCCTTACCATTTTCGGTGAAATTTTGCCTCGTCAATAGTTTTGCTGCTAGAAGGAAGGCCACCATTGTATGGAAGGCCACCATTGTATGGCTAGTAGGTTCTCATTCTCATCATCCTGAAATATCTAAGAAAGGTAGCAACTGACTTGGTTCCATTCAACCAAACCCTCAGCTGTTAAAAACTCTTGATTTTGGAGATTACCTGCCTCCCAAGTGTCTTGAGAAGTTAAGGAGTTAATAGGTCTTAGACCATTCACTCAAGAATAAGCGAAGAGACTTGGAACAATTCTTGTTGTTAGTATTTTACCTCATAAGTATGTGAGTAGGAGTAAAACAATTGATATCAGTTTATTAGATGGATTTGTAGAATATTTGGTTGATGCTTCACTGGTTGATCTAGCCAAATCAGTGGAAAGACCCGACTTATTTGGACCTTTTGATGAAGAAGATGAAGGGAGACCAATCGCTGAACATTTATAAGGATTAATAATTGGTGAAGGTATTGAAGTTGAGAACAAACATACTGATATTGCAAATGAATAAGAAGAGTTAAATAACAATATGGATGATATCCAATTGGTATGGATGACCCAAGGGGAATTAAACATTCTAGGTCCTCTACATGACATGACCCGCCATATGGAGAGGTTTATTCCAAAATTCTACCCATATTTAAGATTTCTATCTAGCTCTAAGGCTACTAAATGTTCAATACGAGGATGTGGCATATATACTTTACCCTTACACCTTTGAGAATAAATCCATCACTTGGAACTTTAATCTCCAACCTAATTCTATCACAAATTTGGAGCAATTACAAAAGGAATTTATGGATAAATTTGGAGAAGGAAAAATTCCTTCAACCCTATTAATAGAAATCAATGCCTTGAACACGGGGAACAAATGAATAGTGAAATATTTCAACCAACACTTTACTAGAATTTTGAATAAATTCCCTGCCAATCTTCCCCTTCATGATTCAATAACAATTGATTATTATACATCAACGTTGCCCTCCAATATAGAAATGTTTGTGAATAGGGTTGGGAAATCGACATTGGTAGGAAAATTCACTGAAGCCTTAATAATCTAGAAAGATATGATTACTATCAGTGTACACAACAATCAAGATGATTCAAAGGCTAGTGGAAAAAAGCCTTAGGAAACCCAAAGTAAAATTGCAGACAATGAGGGAACTGATTTGGAGAGTGTGGTAAAGATGATGAAGAAACTGACCATTGAAGTCACTGAGTTGAAGAAGAGTGCTTGAGAAATTTCTTCAAGTAATTGGTCTCATAAGACATTCTTTAGACACAACAACAATCCCCCAACCAAGTCGGCACAAATCTCTAACATAAATTTGAATGTTGGGGAATTGGGCATGGACAACTTTAGTTCATATCATCAAGAAAATCATTTAGAAAAGACCTGAACACAGTGGATTAATGCAATGACTCTTCTGATTAACTGAATTGTAGACCAAAAATCTACTGAAGACCAATCTAAAGAGTTGGTAGAATAAGAATCCCCTCGACTAGAAGCTGAGTCAACTATAGGGTCATCAATATTATTGCTAGATATAGCGGTTGAAAAAGATACCCAACCAACTAGAGAAGTATTTGTTGGAGACATGAAACCAACTAAAGCCACCAAATATTATAATTTACAAAGAAAACAACCAATAGCTGAATAAAGTTGGTAGGACAAGGGTAAAGCTTTGTTGAGGAAAATACTTCCCCCAAGGGTTAAAAATAAAAGTTTAAATTCTTCAACTAAAAATCATCAATCAACAAGGGACACATCAGGGAATGTTAAAAGTAACAAAAATATAGTTGAATCAAACAATAATCCTTCATCTACCACTTCTTCAAACCATCCAACTAAATGTAAACATGAAGGTGGATCAATGGAATAAAATATTATTGATGACATGAAGAAGATGAAGGCCAATTGGACAATGTATGATATGTGTCAACTTACTCAACAAGGAGAGCTTATACTCCGAATATTTGAGCCTCATGCTACTTAAAGTCAATCTGGTTCTACCACTTCCATTTATTAGAATATCACATCGTGAGCTCAAGGAAATGACATAATAAGTGAGAAGCCTATTATCAATGCCGTAACCAATGGAAAATCACAAAATACACCTTTTCCACTTAATTTTGAAATTTTTAATTACAATGTGCATAACTGTTTGGTAGATTTTGGTCTATCAACTAACATTATGCCATTGTAAATTTTTGAAAAGATCAATGCTACTCCAGAGAAGACTAATTCCAAGATCATACAATTGGATTGAAGTGAAGTACAAGTAGTTGGTGAGCTAAACAATGTGCCTATAAGATTATCACTAGACCCAAGAGTCCATCAATTCATTGACGTAGTGGTAGTTGATATATTGGAAGCTTATGACCTATTTTTGAGTAGATATTGGTTTTAGAAATTCAAGGATACTTTGGTATTGATTAGTCTCATCTGTGGATCCCCTTATTATTATCAGTGCAAATTTTCCTCATCAACAAGACCATGAAATCAACATGACATATGGTGACATGACCCTCAAAAGGCCGAGAAATTAATTTGCACCTTGGTTTTCAATGAATAGTAGGTTGTATCATACTCTAGAAAGTTTAAAAGCAAGGGTAAAATGGGGGGATCTAATGGAAAAACCCACATTTGTATTTTTCTATACAAGAGAAAGGCATCCAAAAAAGATAAGATAAAAAATAGAACTATTCAAAGGATTTATTTTGGGCACTAAGTGAAATTTCCAGTACCAAATTGTCCATTTCTTGATTTTGGGTGTTTGTTCTATTTGTACTTTTCTCATTTTTAAAAGGAAACTGAAGAAACTGAGCTCTGTAATCACTAGAAGTTCCTACACACTAACCCCTAAGGAAATGAGTCTTGTGGATATAGTCATGTCTATGAGACTATAATTTCTAAATTTGAACTTTATCGCCTCCATAAGAAAGCTTACACATGCTTCAATAACCTTTGTGATTTTTTCCATGCTTGGGAATCTTGCCTAGCTAAATTTACCATCTTGTAGACATTCCCATTTGCTAAATTGTTCATGTGGTGTTACCAGAACTATGTGCCTGTTGAAATTGTAGAAAGGAAGGGCTTCTTTGACTTGTGCCTTAGTGAACGATGCCAATTCCAATTCAATCTCATAGATGCTTGAGTTAGTTTTCAGTTAACTTGTGTGATGTGTCCTATCAGTGAGTTATTGTTAATTAATTCAATTTAGATGGCTTCCGTGTGTTGTGGACTAGTTGATGGTTAAAATTAGCTAATTAGTGGATTTATCTCTAGTGTCTATTAATTAAATAATCTCTAGTTCAAGAATAGAGATAGTTATGAGTTTAGTTGGGTAGTTAACTTTCTGTTATCTCAACTTACTCTTAGTTAACTAGTTGCAGCTGCTAAAATTAGCCCTAGTAGGTAATGAAATTCGAATTTCCTATTGAGATTGGATGAAGGCACAATTTTAATTAATTATTGTGCAAAAAGTTTTGTGTACAAGCTTGGAGATTTAGTAGGTGAATTTCTCTTTGGAATTGCAAAAAGAAATAGTAGAAATTCCTAATTTTTTAGGGATTGATTTGTGCTAGGAAATAGGAGCTTCCTAGTAGGCCTTATTTTCCTAAGTGTTGGGTAACTCTTGAATAGAGTTGATCAATATTGTAGGGAGCTTCAGGCTTGAATCATATTCTATGTAACAAATCAAGTTGCTCAGTTGATTTAGTACAAGTAATAGAGTTTTTTCCAAGTTGGGTTCCCCAGAACATTTATGGCGTTCTATGTATGATTATGTTTCTATTCATTGCTTTCTTTCCGCAGAATTTTGGTAGAGAAATATTGCACCTTTTTCATATCAGTTTTCTCTCATTAGAAATTGCAAGGTTTCAAGGATTTTATACATGGTATCAGTGAAAAAAATATAGAAACCAAGTTCTTTGATCAAATGCAAAGTGCATTGAAGAGAATACCAATTAGTGTAGGAATTCTACAAGTGCAAGAATCATGTCTTTCTATGGTTTGAGGACAAAGAATTCCTTGGAAGGGACTTCAAATTTATGTGCATGGAAGGACATAATGGAGGTTGTGTTAGATGATAATGGGGTTTTAGAATACTTCAAGTCGGATATTCCTAAACCTCCTACATCAAATGCACAACAACTGACTCAATGGAGGAAGGACACTGCCAAATATAGGAGGATGATCCTAGAAGGAGTTAGAGACCATATTTTTCCAAATTTGCATGGGAAGGAAACTTAATTCCATATGTGGAAGGCCCTTACCAATATATTCAAAAGTATCAGTGATTCCAAAAAACAATATTTGAAGGAAAAATTGAGGAACATTCGAATGGGTAAGAATGAGACCATTGTTGCATATCTATCTAGGTTTGCTCAAGTGAGGGATGACGTTGGAGGTGTTGGAGAGGGAGTTCCACCAAAAGATCTTGTGAGCCTTGCTCTTCTTGAGCTTCCCAAATCCTGGAAGAGTTTCTAGGATGTTATGAATGACAAAAATAAGCTCCCTGATTAGGAGAGACCGAGGTGAGTTATTTTTCAGGAAGAGATAGGGAGGAACATAAGCGATGGAGTCTCAGCTAGGACTGATGAGGAGGGGAACTTTGATTTAGCTATAAAAGGGAATAAATACAAGGGAAAGAAGACCCAAGGAAAGGATGAATCTAGTTAGAATGGTGGAAATAAAATGAAGGATATTAGCAAGATCAAGTGTTTTCATTGTCATGAATTTGGGCATTATGCTACAAAATGTCCAAACAAGAAATCCAACAAGCATGTTGCAGCAACATCAGGAGGAGAAGCACTCTCTTCTCAATTCGAATTTGATTTATGCCTAATAACTTACATGGAAAGATCAGTTTGAGGTAGTGTGTGGTATATTGACTCAGGGGTTTCATTCCATATGACCGAGAATAGAGAATTATTTAGCAGTTTGGAGGAGAAAGACATGAAAATCCATATTGAGATTGGACATGATGGCAGATATATGACCAAAGGATTTGGTGCAATAAGCTTTAAGAGGGAATATGGTTCCCTTCTCCATCTCAAGAATGTAATGTATGTCCCAGGATTGAAGAAAAACCTTGTCTCAGTAGCAACCCTTGAAGACAAAGGGTATGATGTAGTATTCAACAAAGGGAAGGCCTACCTCAAGCATTCTGCTTTAAGACAAGTCAAGCTGATTGAGTGAGCATCATGAGCCTTTGCAAATTGGAGGTTGATGAATGTGTAGCCTTGAGTAACAAGGAAAAGTTTGTTCAGGTTCGAGATGTTGGAGAGATTTGGAAAAGGCACATGGGACACCTACATCATGGAGCTTTAAAAATACTCCAAAAAATTACCATTGGGCTACCACAATTCACCCTTGATCAACATGATGTGTGCAAGGGATGCACTCTTGGAAAGTATGCCAAATATTAGTTTTAGGGACAAGATAGTATAGATGGAGCTATTGTGGAGAGAGTTCATTTAGATGTTTGTGGCCCCTTCTCCACAATTTCCATTTCCAATTGCAGGTATTGTGTGATCTTCATTGATGATTTTTCTCATAAATGTTGGATTTATTTCACAAAGAAGTAAGATGAATTTTATTCCAAGTTTGTGGAATTAAAGACCTTAGTGGAAAATGAGATAGGAAGAAAATCAAGTCCCTAAGGAGAGATAATGAAGGAGAGTACGTCTCAAATGCCTTCAGATATTTGTGTGCCAAGGAGGGCATTAGGAGAGAGTTGATTGCACCTCATAACCATCATCATAATGAGGTTGCAAAGAGGAAGCATAATATTATTGTTAGGGCTTCTAGAGCCATGTTGCATGACCAAGGGTTTCCCTTATCCTTGTGGATAGAGGAATGAAACAAAACTGTGTACTTGCAGAATAGGAGTCCTCACAGAGTTCTTGGATGATTACACTTGAGGAGGATTTCACTGGAAATAAGCCAGATGTCTCCCATTTTCAGATTTTTGGGTCCATGATGTGTTGTAATGTGTCCAAAGATGGCAGGAAGAAGTTGGAGCCCACTGTAGAGAGGGGGATATTTGTGGGCTATACTGAGATAAATCATATTTATAGGGTGTACATTACCTCTCTCAAAAATACTATTTTGAAAAGGGATATGAGATTTGATGAGGAGAAAGCCATGAGGAGTTCTCTAGAGCAAGAGATGAGCACATACCAAAAGGAGGAGATTCTAGCTACCAAGGCAAAGCCTTAGTCATATTCATGGAGTCAGTCCTTGATTGAGGGCAATAGGGCATTCTAGGAGGATGATGTGGAGACACTGCATGATGAGGAGAAGAGAGTAGGCCAAGTGGAGACACCCACTCACATAGTGACTCCCAGAGAAGGGAGGAAGAGGAAAAGGTTGGTTGAAAGATTGGTGCAAGAATCTTAGGAGTAGATTGGACGTCCTAGTTCCTCACATAACCAACACATATCACCAGATAGATACACATGATATATGACACTGATGAAAAATTTGATTGATTCTGAGAAATATTCTTTTGAAGAGGTAACTTCCCAACATGTATGGAGGAGTATGACTCCATCATGAAGAATTATGTTTGGGAGGTTATGCCTAGACCTGAGGGAAAATCAATTATTGCTGCTAGGTGGTTGTATAAGGTGAACCATGCAAGATATGGTAGTGTGGAGGAGAATAAGGCCAAGTTTTTCGCCAAGGGATTCTCACAGATTGAGGGGATTGATTATGAGGATACCTTTTCCCTAGTGGCAAGGTACTCATATATCAGGACCGTGCTTGCTTTGGAAACACAAATGGGGTGGAAGATCCACCAGATGGATGTCAAGACAACTTTCCTCAATGGATTAGTTGAGGAAGGTATCTACACTGAGTAGCTAGAGGGATTTGAGACCTTCAAAATAAACACATATGTATGTAGGTTGAAGATATCTCTTTATGGGCTCAAGAACACATCTCAAGTATGGTACACTCGCATAGATTCTTATCTCAGTGGATTGGGCTTCACTAAGAGTGAAGAAAATGCCAACCTATACTACATTATCATATATGGTTGTCTAATAATCTTAGTTCTCTATGTGGATGATTTGATTATGATAGGAGATGAAAATTTGATTGAGGATTGCATGGATGACATTGCAAGAGAGTTCGAGATGAACGATATGGGGTTGATGCACTATTTCCTTGGATTGGTGGTTTGGGAGGCTAATGGATAGATATTTGTTTGAAAGGGGAAGTACATCTCTAAGATCCTTTATAGATTCCACATGCATGATTGAAAACCCATGGATACTCATCTAGGTATTAATTGGAAGAAGGAGGATGCCTCCACAATACATGCAGTGGATGGTATAATCTATAGGAAATTGATTGGGTCCTTGATGTATTTGGTGAACAGATTGATGGAATGAGGATTCAAGGATTCATATATGTAGATTGGGAAGGGAGTCCCTCAAATAGGAAGAGAAATTTAGGAGCAGTCTTTAGTATTGTGTTAGTAGCATTTTCTTGGCACAAAAAGAAGCATAAATCAATTGTACTCAGTTAAGTAGAGGTCTAGTATATGGTTGCTAGTCAGGTAGCATGCGAGGCTATTTTGATGAGGAATATCCTGATAAGACTCTTTAGTAAGGGGATGGAGCCTACGTTGATCCACTGTGACAATCAGAGTTTGCATAAAACTTTATGAGAATCTAGTGTTTCATCATAGGCCCAAGAATATAGACATAAGGTATCATCACCTTAGAGATTCTGTGTAGAGGAGGATTTCTATGCTCTATTACATTCCTATAGAGCAATAAGATGTAGACATCTTGACCAAGGCCCTATCTAGGGGCAAGTTCGAGTCCCATAAAGGAAGGATTGGGGTTTTCCATAATCCATTCCTTGCTAAGAGGGAGTGTTGAAATTATAGCAATGAAGGGCTTCTTTGGATTATGACTTAGACAAATAGGCCAATTCGAATTCAATCTCATAGATTCTTGAGTTAGTTGTCAGTTAACTTGTATGATGTGGCCTATCACTGATTTATTGTCAGTTAATCAAGTTAGATGGCTTTCAGTGAGTTGTGGGCCAGTTCATGGCTAAAATTAGATAACTAGTGGAGTTTTTCCCAAGAAAAAAGGTGAAATTTTCATTAATTATAAGAAAATTACATGTTTTATCTTCATCATGTGTGAGATGCAGTCACTAGTAAATGGAAAATCCATTCAGTTTAGTACATTGTCATAGTTCAATATTTACAATAACAACATAATATTTACATAAAAAGTTAAAAGCATAACAGTCTTGTGAACAAAAGGTTGATCAAAAGTAAAAAAAGACGAATGATATTATGAAGATCATTCTGAAATATTCCCATCCATATCGATGAATGATTGATGAAAAAACTGGTAGAACACTCGATATTTGAATTCCTGTATCAACCACTGCCCCCTGTTTTGCTGCGTGACCTCTTTGGAAAGAAAATCAACAACCACATTCCTTTCCACGTATATATGAGAGCATACAATAAAATCCAATTGTGATTTTAGAGTGATGACTTCATCCAGTAAACCTCTAAGTGTGTGCAAGTGACAATGATATGCAGAGTTGATCCCGTTTATAACAATCTGTGAGTCCCCAAATATCTGTATCCTATGGCAATTTTGTTCTAGAGATAATATGATAATGTATCTTAGGCAATTAAGTTCAACATAGTTGTTGGTGCCTCTCCCTAAGCCCACTTTCATCTTGAATAATTTAAAGTCATTATATGAAGTATAGGCCCCTCCCCCACCCCCCCACATCCAATGGTTTGAGTCGACCCATCGAAGTATGTCTAAGGGATGCTCTTGTCTATTACTTTTGAGATGATGACCTGAGCATGGTGGTGCTCAGAGTCTTTAGGAATCAAATTATAGATAGCAACAATATAATTGCATGTGGCTGGTCAATGAGTCAGTGCATACTGGAAAATACTGCAATTCCTGGTCACCCAGATACCTTAGCAGACAATCAAAGGGAGGTTTCTGACTTTTTGTGAGGCTGCCTCATTCCACAAAAGTTTCTAGGCATTAGATATATGCTGCCCTTCCCATCTATGTATAATGTTGAGGGAGGCGGTGATATGAATCCAGACTTAACTAGCAACCGGGCAATGGAGGAATAAGTGGTCAATATCCTCTGTATTTTCCTTGTAGAGACAACATCTAGATGGACCATGAAAGGCCTGTCACATAAGGTTGACCTCCATGGGTACTTTATTCAATAGTATACACCACATAAACAACCAAGTTCTGTGAGGTGCCTTAAGATTCCATAGCGGGTGCCACCACCATCACACTTCCACCGGGTCCAGAGTGTTCATAAGTGTAAAATACCTAGTCTTTTGAGTATATCGGCCATGAGGGGCTGTCACCCATATGATTTCATATTCATGTGGAGTAATTCTGATATTTTCTTCCTCCAATGCACCGATAAATCTATGCCATACTCTTTTCCATCTGCCACGATCCCAAGGTCCAGTGTATCCAACTGTTTCTGAGATGTCTAGTTTGGGTGTCTGTCATTAGCAATATGAGAGATCTAGGTGATGCCAACCATTCAAAAGGATTTTTCATAATTCTAGTGGTAGTATGTGTGTGTTCCCACATCCAGGCCAAGCATTAATACCTAGTCATACCCGCACACCATTCCCGATTCGCCAAGCTAGTCCTTCCTTGATGATACTAATAGACTGCGAGATAGCCTTCCATATGATAGATGCACCAGATATGCCCTGTGTTGGCCTGCGAATCTAGTTAATGATAGATAGAGGGTGAATGTATTTAAATTAGACTACCTCTTTCCATAGGCTATCTGATGTGATAATCTACCATCCCATCTTGGTAGCTAATGCCTTTGCAAAAACTTGTAGGTCCTTTATACCCAACCACCCCATTTTTTTGGTTTCCCTATCCTATCCCAGCGGACCCTGTTATCACTAAGGTTGTTCCCTTTGACTCCCAAGGGAATACGATCGAGGTAACCACAAACCAGTCTTTGGACTGCATGTCCTAGCCTACCAACAGTCAGAGAGGGCTCTCTCTTCAGGATTTTAACTTTGTTTAAGGGGTGATTTTAGGCTAGATATGAGGCACATGGGTTTGATTTGTTTTTTGATTGATGGGGTGGTTGATCTTATTCAAACTGAGTTGATATGAAAAGAGTGAGAAGTTCAAACCATTGGGCATGGAGTCATGACTGAACTGAGATGTGTTTTTTCTTCGGTAGAAGAGGGGAATATGGAGCAGGATAGCCACACAAGGCACAATGATTTTATGCTGGAACAAGAATGAAATGGAAGTTAGGGAACGAGAGGCAATTAAGAATCTCTCATCCAGCCAAAGAGGGAAAGTGGATGAGTGATATCTGGGAGCAATGAAGAATTCCCAGACAACATTCATATGTGAAAGGAACATTTTAAATAGGTGCAATTAAGAATGCATATCCATCACTGTTTCAGAGGAAAACATGGAAAGTTGCAAGAATTGAGCACAGAGGGCATGAAAACCTATTCTGGTCTATTCTTTTTTTCCTGCAACTTAGATTATGATATATATTTGATACAACTATGCATAAACTGATAAACAAAGGGAGGGACAACTTATTGAACCATGAGCAAGCACGAGAATTCCATACCAATTTCTTCAGCAAAACACAACCAGCCAGTTCAGATACAAGTATTCCAACAATATTTGATTACAGAAGTTCTTCAATATTTACAGTGCAGCTCTCAGAATGAGAGATCAACCAAACAACCCACCAACCCTTATTACATTGCTTAGGGTTGTATTTATAGGCAAAATATCTACAACAAAGATCTGCTAGAAGATATTTTTTTAGGAAATAAATGCAGTTAACCTAAATTGTCTTATAATGAAAATATCTATCTAATGCTGCGTTGGGGGCAGCTGTTTCAAAATGTGGCTATTTGTCGTCCTCCGGCAGCTCTGCTTGTCCAATCTGCAATTACTGCGCCTTTCACTTCTCACCTGCACCTCTTAGTCAGTGCTGTTGCTCTTAGGTGACTGTGATTCCCATTTAATTTGTTATGATTCAGTTTTAATGGCTTGTGACCCTGTCCTGGTAATGCATTGATTCGGTTTGTATGGTCTTTAATGCTTTCCCGGCTCTGATATGGTCGATCTGATACTCTTTTCCACTTCATTGTTTCTCTCTGATTGAATCGGGGCTTCTTCCTCTCTCTGATGTGGTAAAAACTGTTAAATTGCCCCTTTTCGACCCTTTTACAGCAAAAACAGCAACTGAGAAGAAAGATTCCCCAAAGATTCCCCAATTTAGCCTATTTCCCGTAGCGATGCGCGAATCGAAAACTGCCTCAGAATTTGATTTTGGGCCTCCGAAGCCTTTATTTCGCTCTTGCGCGTTTTCCTTTCGGCGGATGACATTAGCGGTACGACGAATGACGTCAACAGTACGACGGATGATGTTAGCAGTGGGACCCAGTATGGATGATGACATCAGCAGGGTGACATGCAAGGTGATGTGGCAGGGTGACACAACAAGGTGACATAGCAGGGTGTAGCACAGTGGCCGGTGAGGTGGCGACATCGTCATGCGGTGAAGTGGCAACAGGGGAGGGCGGTAATCGGTTTGTGTCGGACCGCTTTTGGTATGGGGGCGGTATCTGTCAAGGGCGGCCCAACGTAATGAAAAGACCCCAAGTGTCTCGGGGTACGACGGTGACACCGTCGACCATCGAGCACTATTGTGGCATCATATAAGGGTGCCCGATATGCATGAGGGCCGTCGGATCTTGGAGAGACGATCCGACGGCGGACGGGAGGGGAAGATGAGAGGGGTTTAATCAAAATGCGTGCGAGATAAATGTTTGATTATTCGCGGCGGTGGTGGGTTTTAGACTTTAGGTTTTGAGGGTTTAAATGCATGCTCAGGGTGGGGTGTGATTTGGTTATTTATTTAACCAGAGGTTAAACAAATCCCAGGGGAAATGAACGTGGAAGGGCTAATACTAAGGCCCCAAATGGAGCTAGTATTTCCCAGACTATTGTTATTAGGCTATAGTTGCCATAGGGTGGGATATTTAATATTTCTTTTTCGGGTTTTTATATAGTTTTCACATAGTAGGGGATAGAGGAATGACTTGGGGAGCTAAATAATAGAGTTAGGAGTTAGCATGACTTGGTGGAGTGAAAATGTAGGGGGAATGGTGAATTTGTGCAAAGATTATTTTTACACAAGAAATGTGGCTTCCTTTTCTAAGCCAATCTCAGATGTCAACTTGGCTTTTAAGAAAAAATGGAATGAAGAAGGGACTCTCAGGCAGATCCCAAGGTCCTTGAGGGGATGTTAGTAAATGAGTTTGGGGAAATAAGGAGGGGAGTTAGAGATGCCTTGCCTAATCTGATCAACATGAGAAAGTGCCACCAAACTGTGATCTGGATAGATATGACACTTGAAAGTATGAAATGGATCACATAGCTTGATTTCTGCAACCACAGAACTACTTACCCAGCCTACTTTACCTAGCATTTTTTCTTCTTTTGTTTTGGGTGCACTTGAACTAGCAAACCCAAATTTTCAATCTTTTCCTTTTATTTACTATCCTCCTACCTATATATACACTTATGCCATCCAGGGGCTCAGATTAAGCTGTTGAGCACCCTTGCTTCTCTACATATCTAAGAATCTGCCCAGATTAAGCTGTTTGGACAGATAATGATTCTCTATATTCTATAACAGGAAATTGAAACCTAGGGAGACCAAAATTAAGTTGTTTGGATCTCCCTTAAATTGAATATTCTTCAAAAATGGAATAACTCCTCAAAATTTGGAATATAACAAAGGCATTTATGCTGGCCGACTCTCATGGACACTTGTTTGGCCTGAGTATCAAATATGGAACATTACAGCCTGCAGAGCATGATATATTTAGCATGTAAAATGTCAATCATGAAAAATGAACACCTGCTATGAGCAGGAGGCTAACAGACCCAACAAAATTTCCTCCCCACATTTTCCCCTCTGTATAGGGAACAACAACATATTTGTTGTATTCTATTAATGATGCCTTTTGGTATCTAGGCAAGGGTCATCCAGTATACTGGGATGGCCTCGAACACAAATTTGATCAAAGTAAGTCTTCCAACTTTGGAAAACCATCTCTGTTGCAATATGTTTATATGACCCTCGACTTTTGCAATGAGCCATGTCCACTCTGTAATAAAATAACCACTTGCCTTGATCCTGAATCGAAGGTATTTGAGCCCCGACTCCAGCTCTTGCCTGACAAATTGAAATTGTTGTAAAGCATATCTTTGCTCATTTTGTAAGCAAGACACTAGTAGGAGGGTGGATTTGTTGAAGTTGGGATCCATACTTGTAGCTTTACAAAAAAAGGATATTATTTTCTTGAAACAAGTGGTATCATGGATTGAACCATTTAAAAAAATAAGAACATCATCTACAAACAATAGATGTGAGAGATAAGAAACTTCAGATATCTTTACTCCTCCCAATGACCCTTCAGCATGAGCTTTAATTAACAATCGACTTAATCCCTCCATGATCAAAAGAAATAAAAATGGTGATAATGGAAATCCCTGTCTCAGACCACCTTCAACATGGAAGAACCCCAATGTAGCCCCATTGATGAGAATGCTATAGGATGCAGATGTGAAACAACACATGATCCATTTTATGAATGAGAGAGGAAACCTGATATGGATAAGAATAAGCTAAAGATAATACCAACTGGCATGATCAAAAGCTTTTTATAGATCAATTTCAAGGATGATACTCTTGGTTTTCTTTTTTTTGATCAAGTGGAGCCCTTCCTGAGTGGTCCCTATGGCTTCATGTATCTGGCACTGGTTAAGGAAAGTGAATTATTCCTTGGAAATCATATTGGATAAGAAAGATTTGATGTGAATAGCAATAATTTTTTAGATTATTTTGTATATACAATTACAAGGGGAGATGAATCAGTAGTCATCAAAGGATAGAGGGTTATCAGCTTTGGGGATGAGGGAAAGAAAGGTCGAGTTGAAACCTTCATACATTTGGCTGGAAAGTCTGCGATGCTCAATAGCCAATAAAAGGTATAGCCCAATATGATCAAAGAATGTGAGGTAGAATTCCATAGGCCACCCATCAGGTCCCGAACTCTTATCTCTTTTGAGCCATTTCAGGACAACTTCTGTTCCCCCCAATGTCACTGGTTCATTTAGGGTTTCTGCATCTTCAGCCTCCACAAATCTAGGAAAAACTTCAACAGTGTGAAATATCTCAGCTATGGAAGCTTCTCTAGGAACTTTGAAGATATGTGAGAAATGTCTGATGCCCATATCAACAAGCTGGTTGAAAGTGCTAGCCTCCCTAACTGTCCGATCCCTCAGTGACCAAATAATGTTAATAATTTTTCTCCCCTTGGCATATTGTTAGAAAAACTATGAGTTTTCGACCCCATCCTTTAACCATATCACTCTGCTCTTTAATCTCCAAGTTTCCCCTTTCTGCCTCAGGAGGCAAATCTTTTCATTTTCTAAACTTATCAGATCATCCTTTGATTCAATATTTGTATAACTTGTAGTCCCCGAGTTTTCCAGTTCCTTAATGTCATATTCAATCCTTTGTAAGGTGGCCTCATCCTTTTTCTTCTTTTGTTTGGTTCATCTAGTGGTTTTGAATTTGATGCAAGCCAAGTTACAAGCAATCACCTCTACTGGTGAGTTGTTGTTGTCTAGACCACAGTGAGTCTAGGAATCCATGACCATCTTATGGAATTCAACTTCAGTAAGCCAAGTGGCATTAAATTTGAAAGGGGAGTTCAGTTTATGGTTGGATTCCATAATCTCCATGAAATTTTGGGAGTGGTTGGATACACTCCCCGATCCCACCCATTGACGAAAGTGGTCCAAGCAAGCCAACAGAGGAGCTTTAATCATGAAGCAATCTAGTCTTCTGTCCAATGCATCCTCGCTTGTTCTTCTATTCCTCCAAGTCAGCAGAATCTTGGCCATGTCAATGTTCATGAGATTATAGGAGTTCATCATATATTCAAAATAAGCTGTCAGGGGGGTTAGTCAGTGCCCTGTTACCCTAGGATTCTGCATGCCCCAAAGAGAAGTTTAGGTCTCCCCTAATGATCAAATTGTCTACCTGCATGAAATATGCACTCAGTAGCTTGTCCCAATAAGCCTCCCTATTGTGTCATGGACCATAGATATTAATCAATTTTAGGGGTAAATCGATATCAGTGGATTTGAATTCAGCCACAAAAAATCATTCTCCACCCCAAATATTGTCTAACTTAATAGTATTGTTATTGAATCCCAACACGCAATCCCCAAATCTCCCTCTTACATCTAGTCTGTAGAAATCCCAGTCCTACAGCATCTTCAACAAGATATTTCTAATGGAGATCCCATCTCCTAGAGTCTCATGCAATAATATTACATCTATACTATTTGATCCAATCAGCCTCCTGAGAGCCAATTTCTTATCTAGTCTGGCCAAACCCTCGCAATGAAGGAGAGGCATTTCATGGGGTAACCCTATCAGGGTTTCCTTTTGCTCTAATAACTCGATCAATAAGAGTCTGTATGAGTGTCGCCACCTCAATACCTGTCTGTTGGATGGATTTAGATAAATTTGATTGTTTTCCCCTACGAAGTTTGAGGGCTTTAGAGGGTATAGGGTCCTCGCCAAATCTAAAAGAGAGGGTTTAGGGATTGGGTAGCGATCTCAAGTTATATCTATGGGAGCCACTAGAGCTCGAGCCTTCCCTATAGGGGTTAAGGAGAGGGTCCAGTTGAATGGTCGTAAAAGAGATTAGAAGAGAGGGGGGAGATGAAACCACATGATAGTTTATAAAACTCAATTTTCTTGCCTCAATACCCAAACCTGAAACAACAAATGATGATAATGCATTTTCAGATCTCATAAAATTTTGAGTAGACAGGGGAGGGGATTAAAGAGTACCAGGAAATAAATCAGGGCCCCTTGATCAAGAGCGAGTGATCAGAGCATTGGGAGTCTATGAGTCTATCTGATGTACCACCTCCACTTCCCCTCTTCGGCTCGGTTGGGGTTCCGCTGTGTGCACAACCAGAGTTGTTTCTACCTCCACAATTGTCTGAGTGCTTGTTGATACATAACTAATCGGGGGTTATGGCTGTTTCCTAGTTATAAGTGGGAAGTCTTTGTATAGGTGTTTCACCTCATGGCACCTCCTATAGTGGAAGGGTATCCCCTCATAGTCCAGTATCTGCCATCATACAATATCCCCCATTTGGAGCCGATATCTCTCCACCAAACCTTTGTGGATTTCCAAGTGAAACAATATTCTAGCTATGGACAGACACCCTGTTTCACTATGTTAGGCCCCTATACTACTAGAGTAACCCCTTATTGTTATTAGTACAACCCACTTATTATATTGATGTACCCATGTAAGTGCCCATATTGTTACTATTGTGCCCCATAGAAGCCCACTATTATTATTATTGTGCCCTTGCATTATTATTGTTATGTAGGCTCTGATTATGTTATGGTCCCTTAGACTCCTATATAGAGAGAGGAGGTCTTTTCATTTGAATCATCCAAGAATTGTTCATTTATGTAATGTAAAGGAGGTTCCCCCTCGAAGAGGCTGAATTCTAAGGCGTTGATCTATCTTTTCTATCTTTTTTGAGCTGGTTTCATAACATAATGTCTCTGATCAACACCTTCTCTGCTTTCGTTCTCAAGTCAACACAATATTCTACATCCAATATGTAGAGGTTCTTCACCCAAACCCCGATTTGCTTCACTTGTCTTGAGGTTATGTGACGAAGGAAAGCCTTTCCTTTGCTAATATCACATTGTAGCCATGATCCTCCTACATAGCAACTGAAACCAAATTCTTCTTCAGAACCAGAACATACATGACATATTTTAATGTGAGAGGGGAACCAGACTCCATATGCAAAGTAATAGTACTGATGCCGGTCACACTATACCTTCCATCATCTCCCATTTCGATGTGCATCTGGAGGTCCTTCTCCTCCGAGTCACTGAATAATTCTTTGTTTATGGCCATATGCAATGAGGCTCCACTATCTAGATACCACACACTACCCAACACCGATGTCTCCATACAAGTGATGAGGGTGAAATCCAACTCGAATTGTGAAGTAAGAGCTTCACCTTCCACTTCTCTTGAGGGCATCTTGCTGGCCTTCTTGTACGAACACTTCGTGGCATATTTTCCTAAATCATGACAGTAAAAACATTTAATATTCAACAAGTGCTTCTTGCCGCCCTGATTGGCATATGATTTGGAATGGGATGACTTCCCTTTCCCTTTCTTTTCCTTTCCAGCAATGAATAGTTCTCCTCATCATCATGCTTGGATGAGGATCGATCTCTAGTGTTCTGCAGAATCTCTTCTTGCACCAAGTCAAACCGCAAACACTCCCACTCTGGTAGCTTCTCCCTCCCATTTACCAAATCCTGCTAGCTGTTCCAGCTCTTGGGAAGGCCTAGAAGTGTTAGGCTAACCAGATCATCTTCAGAAACTATAAAACCAACACTTCCAATCTCATCCCGACATTGGGTGAAATTGGTCAAGTACTTTGGTACTTTTTCGGCCTTCTCCATCTTGAATTTCCCAAGCTTGTCCTTTAGTGCTAGCTTCCTATGGTCATTACTATTCTAAAACAGGTTTGTCAAGGCCTTCCACATTGCATATGGAGTCTCCTTACCATGGAGGTTTGAAACAATATGATCTTAAACTCCTTCTAGGATAATCCTTCTCGCCTTTGCAAAGCATTTTCTCCACTCTTCCAGATCTTGAGCATCAGTTGCTAGATGCTTAGGAATATCTTTGTCTATGAATTCCTTAAGCCCATTATCTCCCAACACTGCTTCTATCATTTCCTTCCAAGAAATAAATTTTGAACTACCCTCAAGGTCATATTCGAGTCTCAATCTGTAGAATGACATCCTACTAGCTCTAAAGTATGATACTACAAACTACAAACTCGTATTCTCCTCTTCTAGAGTGATTTCTTCTCTAATACCATGTAGAAATTCCTTGTAGATTCAAACTTCTAATTGTAATTTACTAAAACAATAGACTTGAATCTAATCTACTCATCAACATAAACAATTAAACGATCACATAATCATGAAGCATACAGGAGAAAGAATTCAATCAACACATTACACAATGATTTCCCAAGGAAAGACATAACTAAAAACCCCTGCTATCTGTATATTGCACTAGTAAGAAAACATGAGAATATTACAATGGTTTTCTCAAGCCTGAGCAAGCTCTGCACTATCTCTATTTGTCTCACTTCTTCCTAGACAAGCCTAGGCCAATACTTAACCAATTTTCTGCTTTCCTAAGTCCCTATTTCCTTATGTTGTTTCCTTGGGAATTAGCCCCTATTAGTTAGGGAAATTCCTCAATTGGAATTACACAATCCTCATGGGAATTCCTCTGACTACATGCACTACCTGTACAACTTAGATGATTATACAACTGATATTACACTATACCTGAACTCCAATGTCAAATAGGTAACTCCTAGATCTGACATGCATGAGTTATTTATGAGTTAATAATCAATTAACTAGTTGATCACTGCAGGTAGCACCACACTACTAGAACTCCCACTAGTTCTTCCAACATTTGGAACTAGTTCAACTGACTTTAACTTAGTTAAACTGAATAAATTAGTTTCAACTCAAAATAAACTCAACCATGGCTCCTATAAAGTAGGATAAACTATACATGACTCGATTTAGACCCTCAACTCGAATTAACTCAGCCAACTAAGTCAAATTAACTTAACTAATACAAGTTGTCATGTGATGTGGAATTACAATTTTATTCCTAATTTAATTCAAGGACAAAATTAACTTAGGATTTTCTTGTCGCATTTACAAAAAATGACTACAACAATATTATCACACAACAATACTATCCTATCTACAAAACAACATTTTCTTCAAACCATTACTATACTATTACATTTGCATTTAAGAATTTCTTCATACAATTTGCATGCAAACTAATTTAGTAAATTTCTTGCATACAAATAAGCATATATCGCCTACAACAATACTATTACACATCAATAGTATCCCCAACCACAAAACAACATACTCATTGGGGAATTTCATCAAACAATTTGTATGCAATGAATCATTGAACCATTTATGCATTTCATCAAACACTTTGCATGCAAACTAGGATAGAAAATGATTCAGGGAATACATAGCAAATTATATTAGTCCAAGTTATGGAAATTGAACCAGATGATTAGTGGGAGTCCCCCTCACTATAACTTAAGTTTCAACTTCTAGAACCTCATAGATGAAAAATTGTAACAAAAAATACCAACATAATCCTATTTGGTGCACAATTCTAGGATCATTCAAGAAGCTCAACTTCCACTAGTCATATTTCCTAAAATATAGGACCCAATATCTGAAATTTTTACCACATTATCAATTGGATTTACCATAATTGTGGATAAATTTTCCAGCTTCTAAAACTTCCTAGAAGAAACATTATAGTAGAAATTCCAACATGGCCTATTTGATGCTCGATTTTAGGAGCATTTAGGAGGCTCAAATTCCTTTGCTCATATCTCCTAAAATGTTGTAACCCAATATCTGAAAAATTTGCCACATAATCAATGGGATTTACCCTCAATTGGTAAAATTTTTCAACTTCTAGAACCTAATAGAAGATAAGTTATGGCATAAATTCCAACATGACCTGTTTAAAGATGCATTTATGAAGCTCATCTTCCTCAGATCATAATTCTTAAAATATTGTGAACGAATATCTGAAATTTTAACCACATTATCAGTGAGATTTCGCCCCACTGTGGATAAATTTTAAACTTTTTAAACTCCATAGTGGGAAATTTATAATAAAAATAAAATAAATTGTACTTATTCATACATTCATAATATTAGTATAAGGTCGTGTATCCTAGACTGCAATAAAGAAGATTGCATGCTATCTATTGCAAGTATTGAATCATTTCTACCACATGTTTCTCCATCACCTTTTACATAGTAACACCAACATATTGGTTAATTCATAAGATAAAGAAATCATGAACCATGCCATCAATGAATATCATTTCAGACTAGTAATGAAATATGCACATATAGATGTACATATGTATAAACTTCTTGATTTCTTGAGAACATAAGAGATACTTATCTAAATACTAGTGGGGAAATTAGTATGGGACTGTGAATCTCCACCCAACCATAAAAAACTATAACCAAGTATCACTTGTAGCTATTACCCCGAGTCAGATTCCAGAGGTTGAGGGGTCTTTTTCTCATGACATAAACACAACCATCAGTTGGATGAGGGACTCCAAAGAACTATCCATCTCCACCCACAAAATTAATTTAAAATAAACACCATGCATAGGGATTCCATAGGCCAATGGTCTCCAACCATTCAAAACACACACCCTATGGTTCCACCAAAATTGCAGGGATTCCAGAACTCATAGTAAAATCAAAAGGCCACAAGGAAACATTCAGAAATCCCTTCGGAATTTTCTAGGCTCAATTCCTCCACCCCAACCCATTGGGAATTTCCTGAGAAACACCATCTCCACCGTCCAGGAAATAAGGACATGAGAGTTAATTAGTTCCAAACCTTAGATCTCTTCCTACTCCCTTTCTAATTGAAAAAATTCCTTCCTCTCTAATTTTCCATCTCTCTTGGAATTCAAATTTTCTTTAGGAAAAAATCCCCTCCAATGTTTCTCAAATGCCTTTTTTTTTTAAGTGTCTCTTTATATTCCTCTTGTGTGTCTCCTCATATTATTCCTTGGATTTTATGCATAGTAATATTATTTTCTAGAAATAATCACCCCAACTCTCTACAATATGTGTCCCATTACTCAACCCATTTTATTTTATCATAATGTTTACATTGCATACATAAATCCAACTAACGGTGGCTGTCACAATCTCCAATTAATATTCTTAAAATAAATACATCCAATGTGCCCTTTATTCCCATAGGTCCTTTTGGGTAAGCAAGTTTCTCATTACAGGGTAAGGAATAATTACTTTGGTTTTTTATTTAAGGAGATAAGCTCTAAAATGATTTATTGCCTTAAATACTACAAAGGCTTGTTTATGCACTTCTAGCTACCAAATTTTTGCTCCTTGAAGTCCTAAACTCATAAAACCAATTGGGGAGTCATTGTCCTCTGTATCCCTCTAAGTCAAAACTGCAACATATGATTCCTCCAAGAAAAAGTATAGAGAATATAGTCTTGGTATAGTCCAGGCTCAAGAGGACTAGTGCATTAGTAATTTCCTTCTTTGTTTTTGAAAATGCTTTTTTTTAGGAATGCATCTGAATTCCACATTCTTCTTGATTATCTCTTATAAGGGCTTCACTATTTCATTAAATCTAAGGATGAGCCTTCTGACGAAATTTATTTTTCCCAAAAAGGATTGCATTGCCTTCTTGCTACAAGGGATATCTAAATTGGTGATTACTTTAGTCTTATCAGGTTCAATCATTACTCCCAACTCATATACACTAAATCCTAAGAGATGGCCTTAGGTGACCGTGAAAATGGATTTTTTATGGTTCAAAGAAATCCCATATTTCTTGGATCTATCAAAAATGTTCTTTAGGATCCACAAACGATTAACCCACTTTTTAGAGTAGACTACCACACATCATCAAGATACATGACTGCGGTTTGGTTAATGATTCCCTTGAATGCTAGATCCATTTCTCTTTGAAAGCTATCTCCTGAATTTATGAGGTTGAAGGACATCTTTTTGTATGCACATGTTACCTAGGTTTTTTTGAAAGTGGTTTTAAGATGATCGAGGTGAAACACTAAGATTTATTATACCATGAGAAACCATAGAGTAGAGAGAGCATTTTTTAGCTTGAAATAGACTTAAGGACATGCTCGATAGGAAGGATAAGATAATTATATTTTTCCAATTCCTTGTTGAGGTTCCTTAAGTATACACATAATTGGATGATTCCATTGTTTTCCTAATGTAATCAAATTAGTAGCCTATTCTATGTGCCTAATGGGAAAGATGATTCTCACATCAAATAGCTTATTTAGTTCTTTCTTGATAGTTGGATTTAGAGAAGCGTGCATCTTCCACAACTTATATTGAATTTGTTTAGCACCTCCCTTCATGGGTATGAGATTTTGGATAATATTTGTATTGAATGTATTTAAGTCATTATAGGTCCATGCAAAAATATCATTATACTTTTTAAACAGTTGAATGAATACTGATCTTTCAGTAGAAGTACAACCTGTTCCCAAGTTCACATTCTTTGAACATTGTCCAACACCTAAATTTATGACATCATGCTGCATAGTAGGGTTGTTGGTCTTACACTTGGTTTCCTTTTAGAATTTATCTTGGAGTTCGCAAAAATTTTCCCATCCAACCACTGAATTTGGAATCAAATTTTTAGAAATTACAACTATACTAGATGATAACTTCTACACTAATTCGTCATGTTCATGTTCCTCAATAATTGAGTCTTTAAAGGTTCCCTACATATGGATGAAGTTTAGGAAAAAAGCATCATAATCAAATAATATTCCTAATTAGTAATACTATCAAGAACCTTAGGCCTATAGATCAATTCCACATAGAAAGAATCACTCAAGAAATTTTTGGAAGGAATTATTTTAGAGGTGACATTAACCAACAAGTCAGCGTCAGTATTTTGAAAACAGGGAACAAAAAGACATTGAATGCAAAAAATGATTAACCAAGTTCCATACCTCATGTTGGTAATTTTTTAAGTGAATTGAAAAACAATGAATTAAAATATGTACCTATTTAACCATGGTCTCATAGTCATAAAATACCTTTAAAAAATTCACATCAAGATCCATTGCTATCCCAATTCCTTGAATCAAGACCTCATATTCTGTAGTGTTTTCTGTGCACTAAAACTCTAATCTATGATAAATAATAATTTTATTACCTTTTGGATCTTTGAGGATGCATCTAGCACTTACACCTTCCTTAGATTTGGAGTTGTCCAAGAAGAAAGAATAAAATTTGACATTTGATTTCACATCCACAACATTTTCATTTGATGTGAGATAGTCAATGTTTAAATGTTGTGGACAATTGAATAACTCTCACTGTCTAGGTGAATCCACACAAGGGGAAGAATTTGCTTGAAAGTCTCAAAAAAATGTGTTGATGCAGATATTCCTAATAGTGGTACCACTAAACAACATAGGTTCATTGGGGGCTTCTAAATCAATCACCACATTCTTCATGTATCTCTCCAATTCTACCTTTATTTTTTTCTCTTGTCCCTTATAAGGTAACCATAGATGTGACCAATCGGCGGAAAAATTCCCATTTAACTTTGATGACCAATCTTGACTGAGCAATAGACCATAGTGATTTGGGATGTCAACTATAAATATGTCAATGGTATGGAAAAATTTGGGGTGAGAGGCTAGTCATATGAGGACATTTAAAAGAATTCCTAGCATGGTAACAATAGACCTGTCAAGATGAACAATGTGGGAATCATATTTCTAAGGCCTAACACCTTCCTTTTGTGCGATTTCTAGGGGCATGAAATTTTCCGAGACTCCTAATTTGACCATGAAATTATGTAAATTCTTATTTCAAATTTCAAAGGTCAAGAGAAAAGGAGGAATCTTGGAGGTAGACCTTTTATCTATCAGAGAAGTGTCATCGATGATGAATTCATTATCAGGAGAGTTATCGGTCAGAGAGACATTTCTAGAAACATTGCTTGGCTTAGGACTCTTAATGGTTTGTGTAAATCATCTTCCAGATTCATATTGCATTAGGTTTGTAGTTAGGATCGAAGTCTCGAACCAGCAATGGTGGTTCATCATCAGGATGAGAAAGATTTATGGAACACTGGTCTATCATTCATATCAATAAATAGATGTTTGAGATGCAAAGCCGACATTAATTTTAAGGAGTATTAATTTTAATGTCGGCTTTGCATCTCAAACATCTACTTATTGATATGAATGATAGATCAGTTTTCCATAAATCTTTCTCATCCTGATGATGAACCACCGTTGCTGGTTCGAAACGTCAATCATAACTACAAACCTAATGCGGTATGAATCCAGAAGATGATTTACACGAACATGAAGATCGCAAAAACCTAAAATCTAAGATACTCTTAATGGTATTTTTTATTACCTTCAAGAGTTATGGTCGGTTCAAAGGAAGAAGATAATATAATGAAATTTTAGCTTTCAACTTCTTAAGATCATTGATAAACTTGTACCTGAAAGATGGAACACCTGAAGGAATACTATTATGGGATTTTGGAAGGGAAGACCCAAGAGATGGGGTTGTTGCAATGCTAGGAGACAAGGCTTTATACACCAAGATGAAACATCTGTATCGTGTGCTATATGCTAAAAATTCCCTAGTTTCTTGACTTGAGGAGGGATGAATGTCCCACAATCCATTTATGGGTGAAGGTTGATCGCTTGGCTACTCTTCATCTTGTTCTTCACCTCGAGTCATCTCCTTCACGATTTTCCTATCTTGAGTTCAAACTAGTATCCAAGGATATCAAAGTGTCCAATATATGCTGCATTTGGGCTATATCAAGGGGAGACATGATATTTTGGTCAATAGATTGTACTTCTTGAAAGGCGTGTTATTGCTATATCAGTGATGACTCTCCCTAGTTTTCCTTTCCAAATTAGCGAATTTGTTCGTTAAATTATTTATTAGCATGGTCATATCCAACTCATGGAATGAGAATTCCTTTGAGTTGGTAATACCAACATGATTTCCTTGTTTCCTAGTAGAAGCTAATGGTTTATCTTCATTGAACACTATTTTTCAATAGAGACCAAACCGATCTTTTTCATCTTTGACAACCTCCTAGAAGTTTTCTTGCAAGGTGGCCTTTGCAGCTCGCTTCATGTACATAGCCATGGATGGTAGAAAACCAAAGGTATAGAATTCGATGGCCACTTCATCTGTAGCTTGAGAAACTTGAGAAATCTTATTCGAGTGGAGAAAAATCTCATATTAAATATTTTAGTTTTTCCTTGTGTTGATGGCCAAAAATAACCAGAACCGACATTTGAGAAATCCCCTCTTTTTAATGATACATATGGTGTTGGAATAAAAACAAATGTGAAGTGGAAGAGGGAAGCCCATGTGAGTGGATGGTGGGCCCTTCTCCCAACTCACCATAATAAACAAAATGTATGCCTCATTAAATATTGATGCTCCTTTTTATGTTAATGGATTGCATTATGCTTTATGAAAAGGCTTTGACCCCCTCCTTTCTAATGTATGCTTGATCTGGGGAGTTTTGATGGAGCACCATAAGAAAATGCCCGAGATCAAATATCCAGGTGACGTATGTGCTTCTCGGTCACGGTGGTTTTTTAAATAATATTTTATACATTCTAATTATATTATTTTTTAAGTGATTTATATATATATTTTTTTTATATTTATACTTTTTATGTTTTGATTATAATGTGTATACATGAAGAGCTTGAACTCGGTGTTTTTCTAAATTTTTGAACAAAATATTATTACATTTATATAAAAACCTAAATTACAAAAATAATTAAATAATAATAAAAATATATATCTTTATAAATTAATTTAATAAAAACTAACTTAATTAATTTTAATTAATTTAATTAGATTAAATTAACTAATTAATTAGATTAAATTAACTTAATTAATTAAATAAACAAATATATTTCAATTTACATGTTTTTAATGTTTAGGTAGTGGAATTGACCAAACTTTGACCAAAGATATTTTTCTAGCTGTAAATTAGAATGAAGCAAACTTTGAACCATTGGAAATCTAGTAGTAAAATGAAATCAATGAAACATTAAAAAAATGAAAACTAAGAAAAGTGGAAATCACCGAAAATTAGCAAAATTAAAGAATTATAAGAGTGATATTAACCAAAATTTATATGGAGGCCCTTGATTATATAAATTAAATTAAGGGGGATGGTTGAGGCCTCAACACCTAGGAGTCCACCTTCATGTGAGGTAACTCCTATATAAGACTTGTTAGAGTCATATCTTCACCAAAATTTTCAAGGAAGAGAGCCTCAAAACTTCCCCAACTCATGATTGATCCAAGGGTTAGGGAGAAGTACTAAGAGGAGGATTTTCCTTCAAATGTATATCGGAATAAGCGACAAAAGACATCTCCGTGCTTTATGTTCATGAGTCACACAAGAAAAATAAATTTCTTAATATTATCATCTCAAGCATCACTCTTGTTGGGATCAAATTTTGGGAGGAATTTCTCTATATGCTTGGGTAATAGGTGAATAGGTTTGGGCACTACAATGACACCTTATATTAACCACGATTTATTGGCCATGATTCGGTTCAAATTATTTTTCTCATGATGTGTTAGAGAGAGGGACAAAGAGTGCTTGGAAGGAGAGTTAGATTCGGAAAACTTGATAAATGGAGAGTGTGGAGAAATGAGCGACAATGGTGGCAATCTAAAAACTTTCGCCGATGAGTTCGATATCCTCTCTTCAATAAATTTTTCAACATTCAATAGGGATCTTGTCAAGAAGTAATTTGAGGTATCCCTCTTCGGGGATTTAGATCCAATATATAGCCTCTACAACTTTTTCTTAGCCTTCCAAGTCTACTCTGTAGGATTTATTCCTTGTTCATGTGTTGTAGCATGGGTGACTCAAAATGCTAAGGGTTTCTAAGTCCAAGAGCATTATTAGGAGAATTATCTAATGATGTTTGGGTCAAAGTTTGGGTGGAATCCACCAAAGGATCCAATGGGTATTTAGATCTAGCTTTAGGCAAGGGAATAGTATGTGTATGTGCAGAAAAGGATGATGATTTATTTGTGGGACATTCATATATCACAACTCCATGCTTCTAAAAGTTTGTGGGCTTAACCTTACTGAGAGAATAAAATGGATACTTCCAACCCCCTCCGAAGGAGACCTCCTTCTAGCTCCATTTCTATTGATGAATCACATGTGACTATCAATAAAACAATCATCAAATATGAGGTGAGGAAATATAATTGTAAATCCCAATTAGACTTGCTTTTCTTTGGGATGGTAACCTCCAACCAGTAGGTGGATTCAATTTCCACTTAGGTGTAAGGGATACTAATGTGAACTGAAATTATATTTACGATTAACATACTTATCCTATCCTACCTCTATGTTTATCTTTAATTATATTGAATAATAATTCTTGTAACAACCCTTGGTTGATTTTCCATGTAAATAAAATATGACCAAGGTCATGGGATGTGTATTCCAAACTGAATGGTGGGAAAAACATTATAGTGGGCATCACTTGTGATTAATAATGAATTTGGGAATTTCCAAAGGCAAAGAGGAAATAATTGGAATTTAATTATGAAAATAAAGGAAAATAGAAGAAAAGGGAGGCGAAGAGACACAAGGGAAATTAGAGGAAAAATGAAGGAAAATGAAGAAAAAGGGAGATCAATGATAAAAATGAATCAAAGAATCAGTTCACAACTTTTTTGGTCAATTTGACTTATGAAACAAAAGTTATGGTTGTTTAATGTTTGAACTCAATAGACCCTTACTACATTAGCAAGGTACTACCACGTGGCACCCATGTGGCAACCCTCCACCTCACTTGTGTGGTCCATGCCATCACATCTGCCACACATTTTATCCCATGCTTATATGGAAACTACCACATCATAACTCCATATGGCCCCACCATAATAGCTCTTAACTCGTTTTGCATCCATGTCACATTGTAAGGATTTTGGCATATTCAAGTTTGCGACGCTTACCCTTTCCAACCTTCGAGGTCTGGGACCTTGAGGTCCCAAGGTTCAAGGCCCTGCGATGTAACCTATTTCCATTAATTACTAGTAGGACTTCCTGTTCACCAACCCCCATCAACCGAGGCTTTTCTTTTGCCACATGCACCTCCCTCACCTCCAAGGTACAAGACCCCAATATGATGTCATCTCATCCAAGATGTTGGGACAGGGTCCCCTGGGGTCAATTTTATAAAAATTACTTTAAAGTCTTTGCATTTTGAGGAGCGGAGCACACATGTCGATAAGAGTCAAAGGGGCTTTAGGAAGGTCAAAGCCCCTTAGTTTCTTAGGAGTTAAGTTGTTTTGTGACCCTCCCATGGTTCACGAACCATGGTATTGTAATGAAGAAAGATATAAAAGGATTCATAGAGGGTCATAGAAAAGTAAGTAGCGATAGTGAAGAGCATAGATAGGCAATTTTTGGGTATGTATTGTCTATTATGTACTTGGGTGAAGGGGAAGGCTCCTGCAAATGTGTGCGTGGAGACTTTGGTAAGTCTGCAACTTAGTGCACGAGCCCCTGTAGCTCAGTGTGTGCACAAGGTTGAAAGAGTCTGTACTTGAAGATCTAAGCATAATAAAGGTTGTTTTGGAGCATTACCTGTGTATCTGTGTGTTAGCGTTTACTTCTAAATTTACTGTACACTCGCTCTGTTTACTGCAATTTATCATGAAACATACTTAATATATTTGCAAAAGGTTTAGATATATTTAATTACATGATGTTATGAATGTTTATATAATCGGAGAAGAGTTTGAATCCATTATCTGTTGGTTACTGTAATTTTTGGGCTTTAAGTGTTAGGGTTCGTGAAGGTCGGAATAAAGCCCTAAGAGTAACATAAACACATCACATAGTCCTTTGGATGTAGAAATTTGGTTCTAGCATCCCCCAATACTTCCTCAGGTGAGACTGTAGCCTGCGCTACACAGGTTGTTTTCGAAAGGGCTGGTAGTGTAGGGTTTTGTTTGTTAGTGCAACTAACTTTGAACCTGGGTCCAAGCCCCCTCAATCCAACACAAGACGAAATATTTGTTAAGTCTTGGAACTATTTCCCATCCCACCCTTCATTAGTCTTGACCTTCCCTGTGTCACACATGCTATAAATCCTCCCTAGGTCTTGAGATATGAATATTTCCATCCACTAACGGAAACACTATGTCTCTCATTTTCACCCTTCCGGCTAGCATGAAAGGTGGAGTTAAGGCCCTCCAAGGGCCACAATACGACATCTATCTACATACATACATATATATGCACACACACACAAGACCATCCATAGATAGGGATTCCTTTGGCCTTTAGATAACTTTGTGCTATCTCTCCCAAGATGTACTATAGATGAGGGAGCCCTAGGATCTCATCACTTAAATATTTCTGTTCTTATCACTCCTGAGATTTAATACTATTAATAGGGTAATCGACCTAGCTCTTAGGTATGGAGACTATGATTTTGCACCCTCCTAATCTAGGATTCCGCACATTGGTATAGCCACTCTCAGAAATAAGTGAATCATAGCCATTTCCATAAATTCCTACAATTATAAATATTATTATAAAGGCATGATTTATTTCAATGTAATGAAACGAGAGAGGGCCATTCACAACACAATCCATTCATTAAAAAATTAACTAGTGACAATAGAGAATACATCTCTTTCTCACCGTAGTCATGAAGAAGCATTCGTTCATGAACACAATAGGTACATGCATTCCTCATTCCTCACACATGCATTTGATTAGTACATTAAGTAGTTATATTGTGTTCATATACATCAGAACATAAGTAGACAACTTATCGTTTGAAGTAAATAGTTAGCAACTCAGAGTGGGACTCTAACCCTCCACCCAAACCTAGGATGACTACACGACTATCCTTTCTTGCAGCCAACCAGCCCGAAGATAGATTTTGAGTTTGAGGAGGTAATTTTCTTAAGATTTCTTAACTAGACACTTACTTACAAAGAAAAAATCCTATTTCAGAGGTGATCTCAACATCTCCCATCTATTACATCACAATGGATCTTGACGAACAATAAAACAACATAGGATTTATGTGGAGCATAAAGAGTTTTAGTTCAATCTTGGAGAGAGATATATATGAATAAAAATGATGGTTATCAGTTGCATTACTTCTGTAGGAGTAAGAGTGCACTTATCAAAAATATTCTTACTAGTACTCACACTTGTGTCCTTAGCTGCAAAGTACACTAGGTATTATCATCCTACTATTTCTCGGGTGCCTTAACCTATCAATAAGTTCTCAACTAGCTAGTCTCCAGTGGTTTATCATCCCCAGGGAAAGCCACCACCCTGGTGATTCTTGCAAGCCCCACATGTTTCTCAGTGTGGGTATCACCCAAGCATCTCTGATCCACTGAACTCTCTACTGGCATCAACACATAAGAACAACGGAGGCATCATAAAGCACATAGGCACAACACATACCACACACATACATTGGAACAACACATGCCTCACAAGCACAACATAGGCCTCACAAATACGTAGGCACAACATAGGCATCACAAGCACACACTGGCACATCACAAGCCTCACAAATACATAGGCATCACAAGCACACAGATAGAACACATGCTTTCATTATGAATAGGGGGTTCTGCAGGCACACTCACAAACCCACATCCATACAGGAATATGAAAGCACCAAAGAAAACCCTCCTACCTATATTTATTGGAATCTTGATAATACTGAGAGTGGGGATGGATCAATATTGTGCCATGGATCACCAAATTAAACTTTTTTCCCTTTTCTTACTTTTAACCAATCATTCAATGATTAGCAAAAAAACTGAATAACAGATCTAACATAACATAAATAATGAGAAACATATAAAATATCAAATCATATAACCATGAGTAGTAACACATCAAAACAACATCACACAAGAGAACACAATATGCAAGGTGGTGTTGTATCATCTACAACCACCCTCCAAAATTTTTCCTTAGCCTATTTTGGAGCCTTCCTACCAACCTTCACAGTGGCTTGCCTTTCTTCATCAAGTCCTCAAGCTTTAATGTCATTCTTGCTCAAAGGTAACCTGTCGATCACAATTTGATCTTTTCTTTCATAGGCTGCTCATCCAGACGTGGTCTAGCTACAGGATGAACAATTTCCCAGTGAAATTTTCATATTTTTGGAGGGCAACCAACAGTTCCCTCCAGGAATTGTGCAATTCCTTCTTGCAATCTGTTGCTGGGCTCCAGGATTGTACATTCCTGTCTGCCCTCCCAGCAGGCATTGCACAATTTTTCCCATCAATAGGCAATTCAGCGCAAGATTTGTGCAAATCTGGCCAACAGTTAGCTACTGGGCCTAGAAATTGCACAATCCCCTTTGGGTAGTCAGCCCAGTTGACAGTCAGAAATACGCATTTTTCTCCAGCAGTCGAGCAGTCGTTTGCATGTGCAGCTAAGTTGACCGGTTCCCTATGGGACTGAGAAAAACATACTTGCATGCATAGGCTGCTTCTCCCAAGGCATCATGCAAAGGCATCCCTTGTTTCAGGGATCTATGTTTAGCAGTTGCAAGTTACATGCAAGGAACAATTCAGAAACCTCCCTCCAAGTATCGCTTCCCCTATATTTTTGGCATGAGCATCATAACCTTGATGTTATCAAAACTCATCAATCGGAGACTGTATAGCTCATTCCTCACATCAACCTTATAGGTCTGACATCCCACATCACATCTAGGAGCAGTTGGCACATTCAGCTTAACTGTTTTGGGGTTAGCCCACTTCCCATGCCTTGTGTTGCATTCCTGTCACTTTTTTTGTTTTCGCTTATGGGAGTGTTGTTTGTTGATTTCTTCAAACGCCTACTATTGTTTACATATATTTTGGATTTTCCTAGATCTGTTTCAATTTTTGTTGCTATCTCACTACTGTCGCATGCATGAAACTGTTTTGCACGGACATTCACCCAACCGGAGAACAACCTCACCCACATGCATGTTGATTTGTTTGTTCAATCCTCCATTCATGTTTTTCATGCACTGTTTATCACTTCTGCTATCACTTAGTGTCACCATGCATTTCATCGACTTAACTTGCTTTCAGTTTCCCGTTGGCAAGTCTAGCCAACCTTGGCCCGGCCTCTGCCTTCACCAAGGCTACATTGCACAATTTGGAGAAGGAAGGCTCACCTTCCTCTCCAAATTTGTGCATTTTTGGCCCAACACTGACCTCCTGAACCGAATTGCGCATTTGTTGAGGTTAGTAGCTGCTTGGCCCAAAAATTTGTGCAAATCTTTCCCTGGGCCAACAACCTTTCCTAGATGGAATCACGCATTCTGCAAACCTAGTAGCCAACTACCCAACTGGATTGCAAATTTTGCAGTTCCAATAATCAGTTAGTCTCCCAGAAGCATGGACTGTGCTTTGTGTCATCTTGGTAGTCGGTCTCTTGACCTCCCTGCTGAAATTGCACAACCTTCACGATCATTCACCCAGGTATGTTGTAGGTCAGTTCTCATGTTCATTTTGGTTTTTGACGGATAGATTTCTTGCTATGAGTGCTGCCATGTCTCCATGTATCATAGGTGTTCATCTGCCTCTCAGCAATATAGGTACAATGGTTTCCAAGAGAGCAGAGAAAAAGACATTGTTTAGAGCACACTTTGGGATACAGTTGATCAAGTGTCCATGGGCTTACCTACTCACGAATACATCAAGTTGTTCATGGAAAAGGACATCAAGTAGCAGCATCACAACGAGCATCATCATGAACAACATCTGAAGGCAGCATACCAAATGCAGCAAACACAACGAATGTAACGAACGCAGCAATTGCAGCAAATGCAAGAGGAAGGTTTTTGACAACATAGAGGCAGAGCAAAGTTGCAAGATCAAGTAGGTCCACTAATATTGAAAGAAACTTTGGAGACTTAGACGAAGTGATGGCGCGACATGAAGATCACGTGAAGGCAGAAAATGGAACAAAGAAGGAGTTTCATGTGCCGAAGCAGCAACTCAGGAAGAAACATGCATTCACGGATGAAACTGCGCCAGTACAAGTTAAGGATCCATCCCAACAATGGACAAAGAGAAAACATGGTGACTATTGTTGTTGATCGCATGCAAAGGATCTAGCAGCATGCATGTCATTGAGTGCACACATGCAATCCAACCCATTCAACACACTCACCAAGGTGAAGACAAGAAACAAGTCCAACTGGAGCTGAACATGCACTTTGGAAAGTTGATGCACATGACCACCAACACACACTTGAAGATTTTACATAGACACTATGCATCAGTGTGTTGCTAGTTCAACCGTACCCAGAAGGCCATGCACATTTTAGCAGATGAGTTGGATAAATGGGCCTAACCAATGCACTGGTTGCAATGAAGGAAAGAGTTCACTTCAGCAAGATGTCACCATGAGGTGCATGCACACCTTCACGGATGACCAAGCTTCGCATCAACTCACCAGCTTCACCATCACAAGCATGTCAAAGAGTTGGACTCACAACAGTGGACCGAGTGTCAACAATGTCTTGCAAGTCTTGCTCAAGCCATGTTGTCTCACATGAGTACATGTGCATTGTAACGTTGAGTCATGTCAAGTGTAAATCGAGTGTCAATATTTGGATGTAACAGTCATAAAGTAGGTGAAGAGTCATGATGGTAGTTGAATTGTCACAAAGGGTAATGTCAAGGGTCACCCCACTCTTTGCTATAAATAGTCCCTCATAACTCATTGTATAGGCTTTTGGTCAGCCAAGCTTCTACTAATACTATCTTGAAGAAGACTTGGACAGTATTGTAACGCACCTTGGCTTCTCCACTGCATGGAGCTAGTACATCTCTTTGGAGGAGCAGGAAGATGTGGCTGTAACGTTTTAATGATAGGGCTAGTAGGTTTACATGGTGTATTGTATGATTGTGACTTACACTTCTTTATATAATAAAATCCAATACATTTTCATGCATATGTTGTTATTCTAGTTGGACTGCTCCGGTTGCCTTAATGATATATGTTGTTTAACTTACGTACTTGTGTATGAACTAATTCACATGAAATTATATGAATCTTGTTGTTAATGTGTTGCGTATATTGTTAATGCTGTCACTGTACATGTCAACTGCTCTGCCAGACATAAGACAGACCTTTCTCTGAACCTTGTTATATCAATGGTCACACTCGTCTCAGACTGATCCGTGAGTGTTGTTCACGTTATCTTACCTTGTATGTTGGGACTGTTGCATCTGTGTCGACTGCTCTGCCAAAAGTTGTGCATGACCTTTTTGTGGTGTATTCCTAGCAGATTTGGGATTGATCCCTTTCAACCTGGAACTCACCTTCACCTTCCTCCCCCTTTGAAGTTTTGGAACCTCTCATACTCATTCCTTGACTCACTGCATCAGTCACACCCTTGCTACTGACAAAGTTATCTTACTTGCCTCTGTGTGACATCGCGGTCAAGGCATTACCTTACGACCCACTGCTGGGACTCCTACACCAAATGATCTGAGGTCTAATTAGGACTTCTTACCAGGGAGATCCCCTTGACATGTTAACAGGTCCAGCACCGTCAACAGGTGGAAACCCTTCCAAGAGAAAAACCATCATCTACTTTGTATGCTTTGTTCTTCTGCTTACTAGTAAAATCCTCTTTTTACAGAATGACTTTCTACCACCAGTATGCAAGCCAAAACATGCAATCATGCAAGTAACCACTCACTCATTGCCACTACTTGACGAAAACCACTAATTGCTAAAATTTGCAAGACACCACTTGCAGGAAGCCATCACCCCCTCAATTATTTAGGCCACTACCTATTATGGGCCACCACTTGTTGGATTCTCCAATACCCAATAGTTTTTCAAACCACCACTCCCAAGTTCTCAAGCCACAACCTAAAGGATACCACTACACCCTAAATCAACAATCCACCACTTGACGGTAAGCCACAACTTTCCCATTGAAGGCCCCATCATTCAAGCTCTCCCGGACCACTTTTATTACATTTTCACACTAGGATCCACAAAACAAAGTCAAACACTTTGCATGCCTTGATCCATTTCATTTCACACTAGACCCACTATAAAATCTATGCTCAACTGAATACATAATCATATCTGCATGCAACCTCTCTTCTCATACATCAACATGAATCACACTCAAAATTCTACCCTCAACAATCAACTCACTACACCATATCATACATCTCTCACTCAACCCAACCACATACACTTGAAACATCAAAGCCTTAATACATCAACATAACTAGAAGCATACACACAATTCAATAACTCAATACAAGACACAATGAACATGGCTTTGACGTCATGACAAATACATGGTGCCAATGAACATGAAAATATACTGACTAGAAGAAATTCACCCCTACAATGTAAACATGTCAGTATCCAAAATATAGTAACAATACCATAACAACCCCTACAATCACAATGTTAATGCACATATATTTAAACTGCTACAACACTCTTCATCTAGGGAAAAAACCCACTATAGGTCTCACCATAAGGAGCCATGATATGAAAACTTCATACTTTGTTCATTGCACCATCAAATCTTGAACTCCTTTACCACAAATTTTCATAGGTATATACTCCTTATATGCATACACACTACTCTATAATACACTCTTAAAAAATCACTCCATTGCACACGTCTAATACAATATGATCATCTACCAAACTTTGAGCTTCTTCACCCATTCACAACAATACTCCAACCAAAATGCACGTATGTACCATTACATGATTTGTAAATTGATATGCAATAACATATTGAACATACTAACTTAATCTTCTATTAGATACATGTGCACACAACAACCGTGGGCTGCTATACAAGTTAGATCACACTACATTCTTTAGGATATGTGCACTGGTGTAAGACTTTCTCTATTTTCACATCACACAAACTCACACCTTGTAACCTCTATAACAATCCATAGCATGGAATATTAAACTTGATTGTACAATGATTAATTCAAACCATTTCTAGGCAATGAATGCACTCTACTTATCCATCAAGAATCAAATCAAATATATTAACATTGTTCCACTAACAATTTGGTGACCTATTCATACATTTAAGACAAAATCGACTTGATTAAGCAACCACATCAAAAAATTATTGTGTTATAAATGCATTCACACTCCAATTGATGACCAAATCAACATAGACATTTATGACCAAGTCCATTAAGGTGATATTGGTAATTCCATGGGAAATTACAGTGGTTTGTGCTCGTGGTATTATGTGTTTTTCACCTAAAATGGTGCCGCTAGCATATAACTGGAATCACGCAACAATATCCTTGAGCACATAAAGGCAAGGGCACAACACTAAGTCAGTGCCACTCTATGACAGCTAGGAGACCACATCACTCCAGTAACACTTAGAAAATGCAAAGTCTCACTACCGAAAACTTGTTCCAACTTCAAGCCACCTTTAATACATGAAGTCAAGAACTTGTACACTTCATCAAAACTCTAGACACATCAACACTCGATCAATTAACCCACGTTCAATGTCGTTAATCTTGTTGACATCAATGGAAACACAATTGGACCAATATTGACATTAGTACCAACAATATTCTTCCAACAATATCTCCCTTTGGTATTTATGGCAAAATTTAGACATGTCACCAATCTAATCTTCTACAATGATCTTCAATCCTCTCTAACTGGTCAGTTTTCATTCTCTGCTAGTGTTTGTGCCACTCTCCCCTTTTGACATCAATGGTAAACGGTGATCCAAGTATTAGTAGAACACGATGTTGACACCACTAATAAGGTTGATACCAATTTTTTTGTTGATGAAATTAGATCAACTACCAACACTCCTGTGAGATAGGCATTGGGAACTAAGGAAAATTCTACCTCGTGAAATCAACATGCCTCTATGCCAATTCCATGATTTCTAACACTAAAAATCCCCCCCTAAACATGTACTAGGAGATGCAAACATCTTCAAGATGTTGTACAAACACTTATGTTGTTGATGTTTCCTCCTTGCCACATATAAGAGGCTACTCCTCATGGACCAAAGAATCCATAACACATCAAGGAAAAATGATATAAAATGAATTACAAGGCTTCATAAGCATAAAACATGGCTACATAAATGAAGCACAATGTTGCATCAATAACATCCAACAACCTAAACATGAAAGAAATAACTCTCATTACTCTACTATGCATTCTTATCACCATGATTAAAAAACCATGACCCAATGATGACATCAATAATGATATAGGGCCACTTCTTGCACACAATAGATCTATCTTAAATTCATGCCTAAGACAGACTTTCTTCTATGTATGATTATGAAAATGATTTTTTTCTTTTTCTTTTATGAAACTGTCAACTAGGTTGCCACACATAGTTGAAACATTATCCACTCCTATGCACACCAAACCAAGTGGATCACTCTCTAATGCATGAACAATACAATGATATATAACGCAAGTACATGGTTGCTCCATCAATGCACGCATCGATGCTTATGTGGCTAAAATAAAATACTTTTTTATGCCTAATTAGTACAAGGCCTTTCAATAAAACTTACCAAATGATATACAAATACATGCATATCGCTAATATCCAAGCATTTCACTCATAGATACATCAACTGATACAAAACAAATGAGTGAAAGAAAGGTGAAAAGGACATCAACCCTAGTGGCAGGCACAACTACCCCTGAGCTTATTATACATCTCACCATCTTGTTGACCCTAATGACCTGATCATGCAGTTAGGCTCCAAATAATACTATGTTGTTGTTGTTACTCGAACTCATGTCTTCATGCTGCCATATTACTGTTATACACTACCCCAAAGGCTCTTCTACAATCTTTTATGAATAGATCTATCAAGTAATATTGCACTGCAGTGGGGACTAATTTCTCCTACTTCAAGGGATGTTTCTCCTTCTTCTTCATCCATGATGTGGTAGGATGCTTGTTGATATGTGTGTTAATCTTTAGTTTTATGTTAGGCCTACTATGGATATGCTACTCCATTTTCCTAGTTTTCATTGATAAATAGAGTAGCTTGCAATCTATTTCCATGTGACCAAGGTTGTGACATGTATAACATATCACATGACCAAGATATGTGGATAGGGGATCAAAACCTTTTCTAACTGTGTTAGATATCTACCTTGCATAAACCATGAACCTACTTTGTGCACAAGATTTGCAATCAACTACCTTGTGGCCGAACAAGTTTCAAGGCAAAAATAACCATTAAATGAATTATTATACCTGATGGATGGCGATCTCCTTGGATTCCCATACTATTGCATGCTCTGTTGGTTAGATCTAAACACTCTACTTCTACAGTTGGTTGCAACATGTCCAAATTTGTGGCAGATGTAGCACTCTACATCATCCATCAAAGGAGAAAAGGAATTTATGATTCTTCTTTGAAATATGACAAATCTCCCATACTCTTATCTTGGAGCAAATGGTCTTCTAGTCATAGGTGCTCCTCAATATTCTATTTTTCTCCATTGGATATGCTGCTTCTTTCCTTTCTTTCTACTGTTTCTAGTGCCATGTTCTACTACATTCCTCTTAGGATATGAATTATTCTTTGCATGTGCCTATGTGCTAGACTCTCCCTTCTGAAAACCAAGGCCATATTTTTTCAAGGGATATATTTGGATGTTGATTAGGTTATCCAAATCCTTTGTGCTCTTCACTTGGTTGAGACAATTATCTTTCTCTTCTAGCTTCTTCCTCAACATGACAACTTCAGCCTCAAGTTTTTGATTTCAGACCTCCTTTTCTTTTTTTTGGTTTCTCATCACATCCTCAATCCTTCTAGCCTCCTGCATCCAGTTCTTTAGAATGAGAACTTGTTATGTCATCTAATTCTCCTTCCCATAAAAAGTCTACATCAAATTTTCTTGATCTCTACACACAACCATTAACCTTCCTACTTCACTAGTTATCTTATCAATAACCACAATGTCTAACTCAAGTTAAAATTTAATAAGCATAACATCATCCTCAAGATCACTAGGAAACACAATATGGATATCATCATATTTGTCTAAGACATAACTCTAAAGTAATTCATCAGTATTTATACCTTTATATCTACCTTACTGCAACACATTTGGATCTTTGGCACCTTCATTTTCTAATTTCTCCTCTCATTGACCGCTTTTGAACACACACTAAGAAGAATATACTCTTTCTTTTGTGAGGTCTTATTATTTTTCTTCTTACTCTTCTTCTATCAAATGTTACAGTTTTTGTCTCCTCCATAGAGGATTTGCAATCTGTCACATATTTCTTTAATGGATTTCTGATCCATTATCTTCTTTAGATATGCATTATATAGATTTTCATATAACACGTCTCTCTTGGGCATTCTTTTGCACCACCTTTGGTGGAATAGGTTCTTTTCCACATTCTCCACACACTAAATTCCAAATGTTAGCTACATAATGCAATAAATAATATTTTTATTTTCCGTGCCACACCTAGAATTTGAAGCATTGAGCAAAGAGACTCTAGTGACGATCCATCTATTTTTTTCAATATTTCCCATATCTACTTTGCAGTGGTCAATATGCACCCGAAAGCCTTGCTTCGATACCAATTTTTGAAGCTTGACAAAACTAAAGTGGGGGGGGGGGGGGGGGGAGGTGGGTGGGGTGAATTAGTATTACACCATGGATCACCAAATTGAAATTTTTTCCCTTTTCTTACTTTTAAATAGTCATTTAATGATTAGAATAGCAACCAAGTAGTATATCTAACATAACATAAGTCATGAGAATCATATAAAATATCAAAGAACGTAATCATAAGTAACAACACATCAACATCACACATGAGAACCTAGTATGCAAGGTGGAAACCCTTCCAGGATAAAAGCCACCATTTGCTTTGTTTGATTCACTCTTATTATTATTAGTAAAATCTTGTTTTTACATAATCACTAGCCACCACCAGTGTATAAGACACAACTTGTGATCATAAGAGTAACCACTTGCTCCAAGCCACTACCTGACACTATTCACCACTTCCTGAACTTTGCAGGCCACCACCTATAGGAAGCCACCACTCCCTCAACTTTGTAGGCGACCAATTGGTGGATGCCCCAACACCCAATAGTTTATCCATCCACCACTAGATGGAAGCTACCACTCCCAAGTTCTTGAGCCACAAACCGAAGGATGCCACTACACCTTGAATTAGCAAGCCACAACTCTCCCACTGAAGGCCCCAACCTTTAAGCTCTTATGAACCACTTTCTGTACATTTTCACACTAGGATCCTCACAAAAAACTCAAATACTTTGCAGGCCACATTTCATTCCATTTTCGCATTAGTCCCACTATAAACTCTATGCTCAACTGAATACATAAACATATCTACATGTAACCTCTCTCTGCTCATGCATCAACATCAACTTAGACTCAATATTATTCTCTCAACAATCAACTCACTACACCATAGAATACATCTCTCACTCAACCCAGCCACATACACTAATAGCATCAAACCCTCAATACATCAACATAATTGGCAACATACATACAACTCAATAACTTAATACAATACAAAATGAACATGGCTTTGAGATCAAGACAAATACATGGAACCAATGAGCATGACAATACACTAACTCAAAGACATTCACCTATGCAATGTAAACATGTCAACATCCAAAACATAGAAACTACACCATAACATCCCCCACAATCACACTATTAAGACATAGATATATAAACTGATACAACACTCTTCGTCTTGGGAAACAATCAACTATGGGTCACACAATAAGGAGCCATGATCTAAAAACTTCATACTTTGTTCATCAGACTAGAAAACCATGAACTATTTTGCGACAAATGCGCACAAGCATATACTCCTTATATGCATACACACTCTTCAACAATCAATATATCACACAAGTTTGTTGTAATACAACTATTCATCAAACTCTGAGGTTTTACACCTATGTACAACAAACCTCCAACCAAAATGCACCTTTGTACTATTATGTCAATAAAATGATCTATGATAACACATTTAGCATACTAACTTAATATTTTGTCAGCTATAGGTGCACAGTACCACTATGGGCTGCTATTCAAGTTAGATCACACTACATTCTTCAAGATATGTGCACTAACATCAACTTTACTCCATACACAACACACAAAATCATACCTCATAACCTCTACAAACATCCATAGTATGAAATATTAAACTTGATTGTCCAATTATTAGTTCATACCATATCCACATGATGAATGCACTCTACTTCTCAATCAAGAACTAAATCAAATACATTAATGCTTTGACTAACAATTTGGTGACCCATTCATACGTTTTGGACCAAATTGACTTGATCAAGCAACCACATCAAATAATTATTGTGTTATAAATACATTCACACTCCAATTGATGATGAAATCAACATAGACGTTGATGACCAGGTCCATTAAGTTGATCTCAGGAATTCCATGGGAAATTGCAGTGGTTTATACTCATGGTATTACACATTTTTGACCTACAATAGTGTCATTGGCATAGAAATGGTACCATGCAGAAATCTCAATGAGTAGAAAAAGGTAAGGGAACAACATTAACTCAGTGTTTCTCTATGACAATTAGGAGACTACATCACTTTAGTAACACTTAGAAAATGAAAAGTCTCAGTGCCTAGAACTTCCTCCACCTTTAATCCATGAACTCAAGCACCTGTACACTTCATCAAACCTCCAAACACACCAACACTTGATTAATTAATCCATGTGCAAGCTCATTACTCTTGTTGACATCAAGGCCAACACAACTGGAACCTTGTTGACATCAATGCTAACACCATGCTATCAACATTATTCCTCTGCTCCTTTTTTCCTACCATGACTCCTCTTATGTGTTGAATCTACTAACATGACCCACAAGGTAGTCTATGGACTCATCCTATGATTACGAGCCAATTCTATCCATTAACTACCTATAACCATAGGTCGTACCTTCCAACAGGGATTTAGTTGATAAATTAAATGCAAGGCATGACTTACAAACAACTTTTCCTCCTACATACCTTTGAACCTGTGTCCCATCTCAACCAATAATCATCTATAATTAACAATGTTTACATGAATTCACAATTCATAATAATATTTACAAGATGGTTGATAAAAAGGGTTATCACAAACCCCACTCCCTTAGATGAACATCATCCTTGGTGCTATTTACCTGAAAATACACTATTTCCAAGAGTTTTATATGCAAAACTCTATTCACAATTACATTCACAATAATATTTATGTTTTCTTAATCAATAAACAAAACTGGGTATGATACCCTTATTTTCTTATCCATGACCTCCAATGTGTCTTCCTCTGGTCCAAAGTGTCACTATACCTTGACTTGCTTGATTACTTGATTCTGGAACATGATATGTCTCTGATCTAGAATGCACAAAGATTCTAGCTAGAAATCTCCCTTTGGTTTTACCTATAACATGGACTAATGAATCACATGATTAGCATCCTATACATATCTTTTAAGTAAAGATACATGGAAATATCGTGAACCTTCACTGTTGTTGGCAAGGCCAATTTATATGCCAATGGTCCTATTCTCTCTAGAACTTGAAATGGAACACAAAATAATGGTGCCAACTTGGCACAAAACCCAATTTTCAAGGAGCTTTTCTTGGGTATGACTCATATGTAAACATACTCCCATACTCTAAACTCTTTATGCATTCTATGTTGGTCCGCATAGACTTTCTACCTATCTTGATCCGCCATTAAGTTCTACTTGATGATTACCATTTCCTTTTCAATCTCTCTTAGCATATTAGGCATAATATCAACTCTATTCACTGGACCACTCCAGCTAATAGTAATATTTCACTTCCTACCATAAAGAGCCTCAAATGGACTCATCCTCAAGGATTCTTGGTACCAATTGTTATAAGCAAACTCCACCAGTGCCAAGGAACTCTTCCCACTTCCTTGGCTAGTGCATGATATTCATCCTCATAATATATTTTAGCACTCTCTTTTTCCTCTTAGGTTTCCCGTCTGTCTGTAGATGGTAGGTTGTGCTAAAGGCCATTTTTCCCCAAATCAACAAACAATTCTTTCCAGAATTTAGAGGTGAAATTAGCATCTCTAGTAGGATACTTTTTATAGAAAATCCATGTAATATCACTATATCTTTTATAAAAACTTGGGCAACATCACTTGTTGTATGAGTGGATTTGACAACCACAAAGTGAGTTGTATTGCTCAACTTGTCCACCATGACCATAATTGCATCATGATGCCTCGTGTTCCTTAGAAATCCAAGAATAAAATCCTTGGAAATGACTTCCCACTTCCACTCTAGAATGGAAATTGGTTGTAGCAACCCCGTTGGATGCTTACATTATAATTTTACCTACTAACACTCTACACATTTAACAATGTATTGGAGCACATCTCTCTTTATATCTAGCCAATAGTATAACCTTTTCATGATTTTGTTGTAGCATTCAACAAAGCCCCCATTTTTATACTTAGTTATCAATAAATAATGGGGACCCTTCATTTCATATATTTAACTTCTTTTAATGAAATATTTGATTTTAATAAAGTTGGAGCATATTTGAGTTAGTTGTAAAGGCTAATAGGCTTGAAGTCTTTCCTTTATCAGAACTTCACCTATTGGAGTTGCACCTTAAATAAGTTACGATAAAATTAAACTCCGATAGGCCCCACTCACAAAGTCAAATCTATATCGGAAGACTTCCATTGGAACTCTAATATATCATAACCTCCTTTTTAAGAATGTTATGATAAAGCTCCTCTCCAATGTATTTCCCCCTGATTCCTGCTTTATTAAAAGAATCATATAAAGGGATTTCAATAATATGCTTGCACACTTTTACATAAATGAAAATTATAATTATCCACTAGTCCCACAACTGTTATTTCTTATATCAACACATTTGATATCATAAGTTCTATTAGGTTGCACCTCTGATATCCCTGTCCTTCAATATCTTACACCTCTGATATCCAATATCTTCGATATTTCCATCAGAACTATTTCATCGAAGGTCTTACATTAAATTCCCCAATATGAAACCTCTGATATGATTTCCCCGATCTAATTCAGGCCTCTTTCATCATATTTTTCTATTTTATATATGTCATGACCGTTATTATATCAGAAACCTTACACATCAAAAGTTCATATTATCATAACTTTCTAATGCATTCCTCCAATATATTTCTTTGATATAATTCCTCCGATGCGTTAACTTGGAAAGACCACATGATTTCACACTCCTGCACTTAATGTTTGATAGTGGAGATTTATTGTTTTCGAAATTTTCAAAGCTTTCATTCATTCCACCTCAAATTTATGAAGATTCACTTTAAAGTAGAGGTTTTTATTGTAAAATTTCATTGTTTGCACTAAGTCCTCTTTGAAGAGAAGTGTTTCTCTCATCCCTCTAGTTTCTACTATAGGCTAGCTCTGATCACCTTGACAATGAAGAGATGATGAAATCAGGGAAGGGCAAGAAGAAAATTTTAGTGCAACAACAATCCACCACCCCTTCAATTGAAAGTGTTGAAGAAAAGATAACTATGATGGGGCTCTTCACTGATACAATTTATACTAATGACTCTAGAAAATCTACATGGGAAGTGGTATACAAACTCTTTGAAGATGAAGGACCCAAGGTGACTCAAAGGATAGCAATTGTTGATGATTCTACTCCAATTTCAAACACAACCTACAACGATGTAGCGAATTATTTCTTACATAGAATTGCAGCCAAACCTAAAATTATTCCCTATATTGATATGGTTTTGTGGGTTGTAGATAATCTGAGTATTGCTAACAGGAGAAATGTTACAAATAAACAAATAATCATAAGATCTTTTACCAATGAGGAATTGTGGAGGATGTACAATATACTTGAGCCACAGTGCAAATACGATAAGGAATACATTGAGGCTTTTCTTAAAGAGCATGAACATGAATCAAAGCTGATTAAAGGGTGGAGAAAGGATCCAAACAAACAAAAATGAGAAGAAAGTGGTAAGTATGTTATAGATTCCCTTGTCGATCCTTATTCTCTGATGGGTGGAGAAAGGATCCAAACAAGCAAATATGAGAAGAAAGTGGTAAGTATGTTATAGATTCCCTTGTCGATCCTTAGTCTCTAATAGCTACTATGATGTGTAGGATTTATGCACAGCCCAATGTACATAACTTTCTTGAACAATGGGTACCTCTTATAGAAGGGGCTTCAGAGAGCTTTATTTTTAATTGGACTACTATACTCTCAAATAATTTAGCTGCCCATATTTTGGCTTTTATAAGTAAACACGAAGTTTCCAAGAACATAATCCCACCTTTCTATATGGGTGCTTATATCATGGATGCTTTTTGTTTTTCCATTGAATTTTCATCTATGGGTTAGAAGTGGACTCTCGAAGACCAAAACGCTATTCGTATCTACCATGATATTCTTTGGGATTCCAAATATCAACCACATTTATATAAAATATGTCATGGGGTCATGTTACCAACATATTAGATTATCTTTCATAAAAGGGCTCATCGGATGCCATTTGAGGATGAAGCTGATATGCTTTGAGTAGGAAATTGGTTTGGTGAATAATCATTCACCTATATAAGAGTTTATGGGAGTTTATCCAATCCTCATGTTTTACCTCTATTCATTCCTGATAAAATTCTTACTAGGGAGATAGCCTATCAGATTGTGGGTAATGGTATTTCTAAAGTTTTGAAGGAATCCAATAAAAAGTTGTGGCCTTTTCTTCTTGTCCAGTTTGGTATATAAGCCTTTGAAGCTAATAAGCATGTAATGATTGAAATAAAGGCCATTTAGGATCTTGGTTTTCCTACTATACCCAACAGACAATATGATCCTCACCAAGTGGTTAAAAAGATTACAACTACATCAAGATTCAGGCAATTTTCTCATGAACCTGACAAGTTTGATGATTTGTTTGAGAGAGATTATTATTATTCAATGGTTGCACAACAAGCAGATAAACAATTAACTCCTGAGGAAATGAGTCAGGTCACTTAGTACAAGGCCTCTAGAGTAGCAAAACTTACTATGGATTCATTACAAATTCGTCAAGAGAAAATTATTCCTAATGATCGGATTTAAACATGAATGCAACAAATTACAGATATAACCATAAATACAACGATGCAGTAGAAATAATACTTCATTTAATTAATGTAAAATACTAAAATATGCATAGTAACAGAAATGGAAATAAACTAGCTCAGGCGATGGTAGCTTATCCCTGAGAAGAAATGTTGTGGCTACATGCCTCTGAACTGCCTTACAATGAGGCTCAAGGGCATTCTTATTATTGAATAATAAGAGAAAACCCTAAACAACCAAAACCCTAACCTTAGGAGATGTAACACCAAGAGTTTATGGGCCCCTTGGGGTTAGTTGGACAACCAACTTCCTGGAGTCGTGACTTGGTCATATTATCTCTGTTTGATGCACATGGTACCCATTGGAAAGATCTCTCCGAGGTCTTCAATGGTAAAGACAATTTTATGACAAATTGTTGGCGGTAGATTGCCAAAAAAACGTCGTTTAGGGCCTCAAAATGGCTCTAGAAGTTTAGGACTCGAACAACTGCTAAAAATAGTAAACTATGCTACAATTAAGGAAACTGAAAAACTAAAAGAAACAATTGTGGGGGTCCAATTGGAATTGGCAAGTGGCCACCAATATCCACCTGGATCATTCCTCCCCCCTTAGGAAGCAATGGTCCCCATTGCGTTGAGTTCCTCCATGAGATGAGGAAACTTTTGTTGAACTTGGTCCCTGGTGAGCCACTTGCCCTGGTGAAGGAGTTAACCTGCTTTGACAACTCGATACGGTTGGATCTTCTGTTGGCGAGTGTGCTTGATCTGTGTGTCCATGATCTGATCAATTACAACTTGTTCCATGCAATCTAGATTTAACTCTGTTGGTGTGAACTTTTTTGCAATGTTGGATGTGTCTAGTAATGGTGGAAAGTATGGCCGAAGGTGGTCCACATTGAATACTAGGTGCAGGTCAAGGAATGGGGGAATGTTGAGCTCAAATGCATTATCTCCCACAACCTTGGTAATGGTGTAAGGACCATATCAGAGTGGTCTGAGTTTTCGACAGGCTCTGGTAAGGTGTTCCTTTTGCAAATGCAACCAAACTTTGTCGCCCACCTGAAACTTGTGTGGCACCCAATGTTGATCATGTCGTTGCTTGTATTTGGAATTTGATTTCTCCAGAATGTCGTGGACCTATTGGTAGATATGTTGGATGTGCTCAATGAAGTTGTTTTCCTTATCTGTTTCAAATTGTACATGAGCCAAATCTGCCTGAGTAGCTGCAAATGGCATGGCCACATCAATGGGACATAGTGGTTGGAATCCCAAGCCCACTTGAAAAGGGATGTCGTCAGTCGAGCCATGGAGAGCTCGATTATGGCTATGTTGAACATAGGGGAGGCTCTCATCCCATGTGCATGGATTCTTTGAGTTGTACATGCGCATAATGTGTACGTTCATCGTATTGACAACCTCTGTCTAACCATCACTTTGGGAATGGAAGGTTGTGGACTTAGTGAGTTTGGTGTCCATCATCAACCAGAGAATGGACCAAAATGTACTGAGGAACCTGCTGTCCCGATCTGAGATGATAGACTGTGGGATCCAAAAGTGTACCCACACTCGTTCAAATAAGAGTTTAGCAGTGGCTTATGATGTGATATTCATCTTGCAGGCCACCACAATTGTCATCTTCGAGAACCTGTCAACAACCATAAAAACACAGTTGTTTCCATGCTTAGTAGAAGGAAGGTTTGACATGTAATCCATGGAGATGGATTCCCAAGGTTGACTAGGGGTAGGCAGTGGAGTATAGAGGCCTTGCTTCTTGATGGTTGGTTTCACAATGGTGCAGATAGTGCAGGATCTGATGTACTTCCTGACATCCTGTCGAAGATTCGAAAAATAGAAGTACTTCTACAGTACTGTCACTGTTTTCTCGACCTTGAAATGCTCAATAGCCCGTCTGTAGTGTGCTTCCAAAATCATCTTGGCACGCTCGCTTGAAGGAACACAAAGGTGATCCAGGTGGCATAAAAAGGCATCCTGGAGGTGAAAATATGGAACATGCTGACCCTCCAAGAGTGTCTAGTATGTGTGGCTGAATTCTAGGTCACTTTTATAGAGAAGTGGCCAATCAGAAGTCTCATTCCCACAAGAGTTGACCACGGTGCTTAACGCCATCATTGGTGGTCGACTGAAGCAATCTGCAACATTATTGGTGCTGCCCTTCTTATACTTGATATTTAAATGGAATTGTTGCTAGTAAGTGGACCACTTATGATAGCGATCATTCTGCAACTTCCCTTGTGTTTGTATGAACTGTAGGGGCTGGTGGTTTGTGTGGATGACCGTTTCCTTCCCCAAAATGTAATGCTTTCGTTGTTGGTAGGCCTGCACAATGGAATACATCTCTTTGTCATAAGTGGGATACTTTCGGACCATGTCTAAAATTATCTCACTTTGATATGTGACTGGATGCCCGTGTTGAGTAAGGACTGCCCCAATAGCATAGTCAGAAGCATCTCTCTCGATCTCAAATGGTTGTTGCAAGTTCGGTAATTCGAGCACTAGTGCTGAGCAGAGGCGATGTTTCAACTATGTGAATACCTTCTGTTGGGATTCAGACCAAAATAATTTTTCTTTCGATTGTAGGTTTTAACCCCGTACAAAAATTACCTGCATACAAATTCTAAAACATAGAAAATAAACATTGTGAGAGTATAACACATAAAACACATATACACAGAGATTTTCCCCTGGATCCTAAAACCGGGACTACCAACTTGATTTTTCATTATATTCATTTCAATGTTATAATACATATTTATACATGCCAAAGCGTCCAATACCATGGACTGAAAACCATCGCGTCCAAAACCATGGACCGAAAACCATAGGTAGGTTCGCCCAACCTAATATAGGGTCCAAAAAAAAATTTCCCGAGGCGCTGCCCCAGACCCCGTAAAGGGTAGCTACCCACCCCCCTCAAACCCCCCAAACAATGGGGGTCGTCGCCCCCCTTGTGACCCCCCCACTATGCAATTGCTGCAACAAAGGGGGGGCTCCGCCGCCCCTCTTACCCCCCAATTCACTACGTAGGTTAGTCGTGGAAAGAATATAACACAACCCAACATCGCTTCTCCCTTGGTGACTTGACTCAGGGGCCAAGTGATATGATAAAATCCCAACACGAACCTACGGTAGAAATTGGTAAGGCTGAGAAAGCTGTGGAGCTCTGTCAGAGTGGTTGGAGATGGCTAATCCTGAATGACTTGGACCTTGGTTGGATCCACATGCACCCCCTGTTCATCAATAATGTATCCCAAATACTGAACTTGGGTCATGATAAAAATGCATTTCTCCAAATTGTCACATAGCTTATGTTGTCGTAGTGTTTAGAGAACCTGTCGGATGTGGTGGACATGCTCTTCCCAAATTTGGCTGAAGATCAGGATGTCATCCAAGTGTACCACTACAAATGAGTTGGTGAATGGCTACAAGATGTCATGCATCAACCTTATGAAGGTTGCATGAGTATTCGTCAACCTAAAAGGCATAACCAACCATGCAAAAAGGCCCTCCTTGGCTTTGAAGGCAGTCTTCCATAGATCAAAGAGTTCAATTGGTGCTTGGTGATATCTTGAATTCAAGTCGATCTTGCTGAAATATTCCTCCCCCTACAGTTGGTCCAGCAGGTAATCAATCCATGGAATCAGGTACCTATTCCGGACATTGATCTTGTTCAATGCCCAATAGTCAACACAGAGTCTCCAAGTCCCATCCTTCTTCTGTACCAACACGATTGGGCTCCCACAAGGCAATGAACTCGATCGAATGTGACTTTTCTACAACATCTCCTAAATCTGCCTCTTGATTTCATCGTTCTCCAGAATGGAGCACTGAATAGATTGGTCCATTGGGCAGCGGTGCACCTGGGGTTAGATCAATGGAGTGCTTGCCTGGTGGTACAAAGAAACCCCTACAAGGGGGGTGAAGATGTTCTCGTACTCCTCCATTGCCTTTTCCATCTATAGTTGTTGTGAGGAGGGGCCCTATCTGGAGGTCGTGGCCATCATCTTCTTCTTTCCCTAAGGGCGTATAATCAGGAAAACAAATTTCCCAGTTTTGGAAATGAGCTTACTGTATTGTTTTGCAGTAATCAAAGAGATGGCAGTAGGCAGTGCTACCTCTGGTATCTTGTACAACTTATTTCCCAAAGTAACAATAACAACACGAGGCCTTGATTCATACACAACATGTCACTTCCACAAGTATGGTTGGCCTAATAATACATCACAAACATCAAGGGGAGCAACGTCACATAATACCTCATCCATGATGGGCTTGATTTTGTATGGAAGGTGACACTGCTCGATCACACAAAGATCCCGTCCTTGGTGAAGCCACCTGATGGTGTATAGCTGGGGATGTGTTGTGGTCAGTAAGCCTAGCCACTTCACTACCTCTGTTGAAATGAGGTTCTTTTGTCTCCCGCTGTCGACAATCAACTATAATGGGGAACCCTTTACCCACATCTGGGAGTGGAAGAGGTTCTCCTCCTCCTCTAGATTTTTGGGTTGCTCCTTCTAGATATTTGTGGTGGCAATAGTGGCATTGGGCTCCGCATCAATAATCTACTTCCCTTTGCCATTCCCCTTGTCAGGTTCTGGATTGGAGTTGGAACATGCATCTAATTCCAAAGCCTTTAGCTCGGCCACCAGTTACTGCTTGGCCTGACACTCACTTGTATTGTGAGTGGAGCTCTTATGGAACTCACACCACTTTCCCACGTCCTTATTCAGATTTGCAGTGTTTTTCTTTACTTGTGGCTTTGGTAGGTTGTCCTAGGCCACCCCACCTTGGCTTTTTCCTTTGTTATCTGGTTTGGGGGTACCTTTCCCTTTCTTAGGATTCAAATATCCAAAGTCTTGCTTCTTCTGTTTAAACTTCTACTTGATCTTGACAGCACATAGGTATGCCATGCCGAGCGAGGAGATGTCTTAGAACTCTATCTCGTCCTGGATGTACCTGTGTAGGCAGCCATAGTATTTTAATACCAAATTCTTCTCTGTATCCTTGATACCCAACTTTGTGTGAAGGGTATGAAAAATATTGTTAAACTCTGGCACGTCTTCATCCCTTCCCTTCTGCAGCGTGTTCCACTTTATGTATTTATCCTCATAACTTCCGACAAGGTAGTATTGCTCCTTGATGGCCTCTAAAAATGAATTCCAAGTGGGTGCGATTGAAAATAGTGAGGCCGTACTTTCATCCTTCTGCTCGCAGTAGGTTTCCCACCAGTCCTTAATGTGGGGTGGCGGTTTTGAGAAGAGAGAAAGTAATCTTTTCCCATTTGGAAACATCATGAACAAAAAAATACCCTTCTAGCAGATTTAACCATTTATCTACAATGTCTGCATCTACATGACCCTCAAATGTGGGAATGTCAAAGTTAACTTGTACCTTAAAGGGTGTGGTTCTTCCAGAGTAGCTGTTGGATGTAGATGTGTCATCGTTGGGTAGCCGCTGAAGGATCTGGGCGAAGTTGTCCATCATCGCATTCCTTTGTCGCTCGAGGGCCTCTTCAAGCAAGATTTTGATAAGATCTCCTAACCCCTCATCTTTCTTTTCATTCGCCATGGGAGGATGTTGGGATTTGCAAGGCTGGTCTTGCAAAAGTTCGACCAGTTCAAGCCCTAACTCCTTATATGTCAACCTCATTGGGGACATGTAAAGAAAAACAAAGAAAGAGCAGGCTACTCTGATACCACTGATCCAAATTTAAATAGGAACGCAACAAATTACAGTTATAACCATAAATAAAGAGATGCAACAGAAATAATAACTCATTTCATTAATGTAAAATACTGAAATATGCCTAGTAACAGAAATGGAAATAAACTAGCTCGGGCGATGGTAGCTTATCCCTGAGAAGAGATGAGGCAGCTACTTGCCTCTGAACTGCCTTACAATGAGGCTCAAGGGCCTTTTTATTATTGAAAAATAAGACCAAACCCTAAACAACAAAAACCCTAACTTGAGGAGATGTAACACGTTTAGGACCTCAAAACGGCTCCGGGAGTTTAGGACCTGTTGTGGTAAAAACACAACGCCTCCGCCCCCCCCCCCCCCCCCTTTTTGACTTGTTCATAATCATAATGGGGACCCTTTCTATAAAAAAATTTGACTAAGCTCCTTTTTGGATTTTTATTTAGTTGATTGCGCTATGCTTTTGTTAATTTTTTGTTTTCTTTGGATTCTTGTTTTGATTGCTTTGTTAGAATCGATTTTTTATAAGCTTCCCATTGACGCTTGTTTCGCCTCATTTGGTCAAATGGTTTGAAAATGGCACTCCTTTGAAAATCTGATTATTTATGTGGCCTGAGTCAAAAATGCTTAAAATTTACAATATTGCATTTTGTAAATAAATTAGTTCAATAATGCATTCATTTCAAATATTAAGCTATAGCGAGTTTTTACTAACATTTTTCCATTTTTAATTATGCGGCCAAATCATTAATTATCGAGATTTAAGAAATTTACTCCAATTTCCAAATCAATTATTAATCTCAAAAACCCAAACATTCCAGTGCCTTGTAGTTTTATTTTTATTAATTTTTCAAGTGACTGTAGTTCATTTTTATTTATTTTATTTATTTTTTAGGTGGCCTATAGTTTTAAATAATTCACAACTTAACTAAATCATTAAAATAAACCAAAAATAAAAATATATTAAATCTAATTTAATTAAATTCAAAATAAATATATAATTAATTTAATTAAATTAAAATTATATATATATATATATAAAACTTATTTCGCAATCGGGAGATCGCATCGGAAGTTTTATGACATATTTTAAAAACCCCGATACACACTATACCTCCGATCCCCGATCGCCGAAAAGCTTAAGACAAAAGGGAATAAGCATATCGCATCAGGAATTTCATGTGCCAAAGTTTAAAAACCCCGATGGCCATATCCTCCCGATTCGCCGATACAAAGGGACTCAAGTGCATTAACCTAAGTTTTATTACTCCATTCGTTTTTAAGTTTTAAACTCATTCGTATGAATGAGTTAAAAGGAAATGGACTAATGGGGTAGTATTAATATAATATTATAAATAATATTTAAATTAATTAATAATAATAAAAAATGTATATTAATTAATTTAATTAAATATAGAAAAATTAAATTAATTAATTAATAAAAAATCCAAATTATTATTTAGATTAATTAGTTTATAAATAATTAATTAGATTAATTTGTTAATTATATTAGTTAGTAGTTAGTTAGATACTAATTAATAAATAGTTTACTAATAATTAGTTTAATTTGTAATTAGCAATTAAAATAGAATTAATTATTAGATAATTAGAATGCTAATTTAGGATTAAAATTTTAATTGAAATTCTCTTTTTAGTCCAGCGACAGAATTTCTAGATTTACATCAGATTTGATCCATCAACTTTGGAGGGTCATAGATTGAATTATACTTGGCCAAATGAGGCCCAGGATGGCTCATTGGAAAGAGAAAATCAAGGAGAACATTTTTTAGGAGGTTTCACTAACAAATTTAATCATTTATTGGGTAAAAAATCAGGCAGAAGATCAAGCTCCGAATTTTGAAAACAAAATCAATTTTCTGAGTTATTTTCTTCATTTTCATTTGTCAAAAACCACTTATAATTGCAGATCCATTGGTTAATCATATCCTTGGCCGTTTGAATCATTCCTTGTACCGATAAAAGCTTACATTCTATTTTCAATTATTTATTTAATTGAATTCGATTGGATTTAATTTAAATTCTAAAAATAATATTTTGGTTTTATTATTGCATCTTAATTTATTTTGATTTCTTTTTGTAGAAAAAACAGTGGAAGAAATATGGAGAAAAAGATCTCAATCAATGAGAATGCTCCAGCAATTGAAGATCAGAATTTTGAGCAAGTAAAATTGGATTTAGCAGATTTCTCTTCAACAAACTCTTCTCTCAAGAACTCCTTCACAAATAGTATAAGTAATAGATTACAGAATGTAATAAGGGGCTGCTCTCCTCTGCAAATTCTAGACTTCTAAAAGCACTACTGTAATAGGAATTTAGAGTTATAGGAGAGAGGAGAGAAAATCTTAGATCTGGGGATTATTGAGGATTTTTCCTTTGTATCTTGAATTATGTATGAGGGGCAGAGTTTGCACTATTGTGGCTCTAGTTTTGAAGGCAGAAGTTCAAGCAATGTAAAGGACTGTTGGAGACCAAGATTAGAGAAATGGATGCAATAAATTGGTATTTCTAATACTATTGTTTCAAATATCAGTTTCATTTTATGGTAACATGAATGTCTCATTTTATTCATGTTTGTGCACTATTGTCAATATGGATAATTTGGTCTCAATATTGTTATTAGGATCTCTGTTTCTTATGATAAATCTAGATTCTGAGTACTATTTACTCAGAAATCTGTCTATTAGAACTGATTTATTGACATGGTAATGTGATGTGAACTTATTTCCACATGCATTATTCAATTATTGGCATTTCTGATTTGATAAATTAATAACATTTATTGTGAACTTATTCTTGAATGTTATGGGTTTATTGTTCGTTAAGAGGTCTCCAATAGGATGGTGTTTTGGTAACCATAATATCAGTTAATTGAACTACTTCATTAACGTGATAATTCATTATAAAAGACATGTTCTAAATCCCACATTTAATTTTTTTTTTCTTTTTGGCTTTCCCCCTTAGTTGAGTTAGTCTATATCTGCCTAATTAAGATAGGATTTAGATTAGTTTCTTTTGCTTGCATCATAGAATAAGCTTGCATTTAGAGTAAATTCTACATTATTTTAAGTCCTCTCCTTAAAGAGGAAAAACTTTAGTTGTGGCTTGGCTGAACCCAAATCAGCTTAAGGGTCATTCTCTTGCCTGATCAACAATAAGAAGTGATCTGATATCCCTGTCTATTGGTAGGTAAAGATACATAATAAATCAATAGAAATAGGGAGAAGGTATCTAGACCTAGTTAAACCAGTCGGAGCCACCACACCAAATGGAAAAGGAGCTGCTTTAATGTCCGGAACGGTTGGTTATCCCCCATTGTTGTTGCAGCGATTTTCGAGGCATCAACACAACCTAAAACGGCTTTCATTTGTCCATGGGGTACATTTTCTTATTGCAATTTACTTTTGGATTGAAGAACGTTGGAGCAAATTTTCAAAGAGCTGTGTCTTATGCATTTCATGACATCAAGCACATTGTGCAACCTTATCTCGATGATTTACTTGCTCATTCATTATGTATAGCCGATCATCTCACTCATTTAAGAGCCATATTTATGAGATGTAGGCATTATCGAATTAGGTTGAATCCACACAAATGTGTTTTCTATATAGAAATGGGTCGTTTGCTGGGATTTTTTTTCTGAAAAGCTAGAATTCGTGTCGATCCCTCGAAGGTTGAAGCTATTGTCAAATTACCTCCACCTTCAACTCTTCACCAACTCCAAAGTTTGCAAGGGAAAGCAAACTTTTTACGTCGATTCATTCCTAACTATGCCGAGATAATGAAAGGTTTTACCAGGTTGTTGAAACAGAATATTCTGTTCTTTTGGGATGAGATAGCTAACAAATATTTTGATGCATTTAAACACGCGTTGACCCATGCACCGTTATTGCATCCTCCCAACTACAATTAGGGCTACTTTTTGTACCTCGCCGCTTCTCATTCCACCATTGGGATGGTTTTAGTTCAGGAAAATGAATTCAACAATGAACATGTGATTTACTATCTTAGTCGAACTCTGAATCTGACTGAGCTTAAATATTCACATGTGGAGAAATTGGCCTTGGAAGCTGTTCAAGCTGTCCAAAGATTTCGTCACTACATCTTATTACACAAAACCACAATAATTTCTGACTGTAACCCTATGACGTATATTTTGACTAAAACATTGCTAGGGGGCAAGTATTCCAAATGGATAATTATCTTGCAGGAATTTGACCTAGAATTTGAGAAATCCAAGGCAAAGAAATCTTTGGTTTTCGTGGAATTGATGTGTGATTTCTCGCGTACTGATACCGAAACTTTGGTGGAAGAACCCATTGCGGATGAGTCCTTGTTTCTTATGAGTACTCTTGATCCATGGTATGGAGATATAATTTTCTATCTCTAAACCCAATCTTTTCGGCTTGAAATCTCACGATCTCAGCAAAGGAAAATACGTTTCCAATCCCAATAGTACAATATTATTGGAGATACTCTCTATCATCGTGGAGTGGATTCTGCTTTTTTCCATTGTCTAACTCATGAAGAAGATGAAAAGGTTTCGAATGACTGTCACTCTAGAGCATGTGGCGGTCATATATCTGGGTATGCCACAGCCCAAAAGATATTGTGCGTTGGTTATTTCTGGCCATCCTTATTTAAAGATTGTATCAATGCAGTCTAGAAATGCCACAATTTCCAAATTTTTGATTGAAAGATGTGTGCTCCACCTGCTCATCTCCACCCTATAATTGTCGTCGGTCCTTTCGGAAAGTGGGGTATTGACTTTATTACATGTAACCCTCACTCAGCCGAGGGGCATGCGTATATCATCCTTGCAGTAGATTATTTTACCAAGTGGGCCGAGGAGATGCCTACATTTTCGACAGATGGCAAAACTACTACAATTTTCATTTTCAATCATATAATTTCTAGATTCGGTGTCCCTCAAGCGATTATTACTGATCATGGAAGTTATTATCGAAAAATCATGATGACTGAACTAACAGATCGACTTGGCCTACATCACGATAGCTCTACTCCATATTACCCACAGGCTAATGGTCTGGTTGAAGCAATCGATAAAGTTCTAGTCACTATGATCCAATGAATCATTGGTATTCATTGGTCGAATTGGCATACCGAACCTCAATCAAAAAATCAACTAGCTTCACTCCTTTTCAACTAGTTTACGGGTTGGAAGTAGTGTTACCCATTGAATGCGAAATTCCGTCATTGCAAATAGCCATAGAATTACTTCTAGCCACTTCCGAAGAGGAAAAACGTTTGTTGTACTTAGCGCAATTAGATGAGAATCGAAGTGATGCTGCGTTAGAAATCGAGACTCATGCAAAACGGATAAAAGCTCAGTACGATCGAAATGTTACACCTCATAATTTTTCGGAAGGAGACCTAGTTTTATTATATGATCAAGCAAACGATAAGCTAGGGGCTAGAAAATTTGTACCCATGTGGCATGGTCCTTTTGTTGTTAAGCGTAAGCTAGCCAAAGGGGCCTCTGAATTAGTAGATTTTGATGGTGTCTCTTTAGGTAGACCCAGAAATGGGCTTTATCTGAAAAGATATTATGCTTAAAGTTTCGTGTGGAGATTTTTGTTAGAATAGTTTCTTTCTAGCTAGTGTGTTTTAGATTAGAAAGTGTGCCTAGTTTAGAGAGTGTTTTATCATTATTCCTACTTATCTTGTTTTTACTCTTGATAGTGTAGATGTCAACGTCTTCTCAAACATACATTGGTTTTGTTGATGGTGCTTATCGTAGTACACAAAACATTTCTTCTGCAGCTTGGGTTATCTATTCACCCTCTGACGAGTTAGTATCTATGCATGGGGTAAGCCTCGGTCAAACAATAAATAACATTGCAGAGTATAGTGCAGTGATTGAGTTATTATCTGAATCCATCTCATTTGGGATTCAGAGTTTGATTGTTAGGTTGGATTCTAAACTCGTTGTATTATAGATTAACAAGGTTTATGCCATTAGAAATCCAGTGTTATTAAGATTATTTTTGAGAGTTTGTCTCTTGGAACGTGGATTTGACTACATTGAATATTAACATATTCCAAGATATTTAAACACATTAGCAGATGCATTTTCTTTTCAAATGTTAAATAGACATTTGCAATAATCAAGACAGTAAATTTAAAAACATTCCATAAACATGTTATACAAGATAGCCAATAATAGTGATATATCATAGCATAGAAGTGTGTCAAATATACATAATCTTCGATCATAGGTTGAAAAACACCTTATGATCGGCAAAAATGATAGCAAAAAAAGATATAAAATGTCATATGAGTCTACAAAGGCGATCATCCTATCCCTGATGATGATCATGATAAGAAACCACTGCTCGGGCCACTGATAAGAACCCCCTAAAAGGTCCTGGGACCCCAATCACATAACACTGTAACCTAAGAGGGATATCATCTATACTAGTCTCTGGGATATCTATTGTCAAATGCTCTAGATGATGCTCCAATTTGGTCAGGGTCTCTGCTGATTAGTCCTGTGGGGCCGGTGTCGCGACAGTAGGGTGTTGGGTCCCTATAATACTAGTGATTACCCCATTGCTATTGTAGTTGTATCCCTTATTAATATTATTGTGCCCCTATTGTCTCCATATTTTTATTATTATGCCCCATAGAATCCCTCTATTGTTATTTTTGTGGCTTTATATTATTATTGTTAGGTCGGCTGGGTTAGTATTGTGACTCCTTAGACCTATATACTAGAAAGGAGTTTTGACATTTGAATCATGGCAAGAATTGTTCATTTATGTAATGTAAAGGAGGTTGACCCCTCGAAGAGGCTGAATTCTAAGGCGTTGATCTATCTTTTCTTGAGCTGGTTTCATAACATTTGGTATCAGAGCTTTGGATTCTAGGGTTTTTCTGCTCCAAACAGGTCATCGTGGCATTTTCACTATAACATTTTTTATGCGATGTTTCAGAAGCTAAAAAAAAAACCATTTGAGAAGATATCGTGCTGAATCTCAGGATCGAATTTTAGAGCTTTTCGCACTGTATTTTCGGAGATATCATCTGAGGAAGTTGGTCCTTTTGAAGAATCTTGAATTACATTCAAAACAGGTGACCTAGGGAAAATCATCATAACTTTTTCTCTGAGAATCAGATTGAAATTTCGTAAGAAGGTACAGAAAGAGTACGGACTATAGTTTCTTGTGTATAATTTTCAGATCCAAAGGTCAAAACAGGGACATGTGGCACGTCGTACAAGTTCGCTCTATTGAATTAGTCTATAATCAGGTCATTGTGGGAGATTTGACATAACTCTTCATTGGAGAATCCAATTGGGGTCATACTGGTGGCATTGAAAAGAGGACACAGAGGGCTACTGCAGGTCGCAATTCAGAACTGGATGATCTGAAATTACAGAGGTACATCAGAGGCAATATCGAGCTCCTACAAAGTAAAAAAAGGTGTGTATATTTTTTTTAAATGTTTGCTTAATCTTAGTTTGAAAAATTATTTTGAAGGAATTCAAAGGGTAGAGTAAAGCATTATTATCAGTAATTGATTCCCCGAGGAAAGAAAATGGAAACACCTAGTAGAGGACCTAAAAGCTCTAGCATGACTCATGAAGAAGAGGAAGAAATGCAACATGATATATCAAAATTACGAGACCAAGTGCAACAAGTGTCACTTGCACAAAAAGGAACAGAATCTAAGATGGATGGTTTAAAGAAGGATGTAGAAGCTAAGATGGATGGCTTAAAGAAACGCATAGAAGCTAAGATGGATTGTTTAAAGAAAGATGTAGAAGCTAAGATGAATGACGTGGAAGCTAAGATGGATGATTTGAAGATAGATTTGAAGACAGACATGGAAGAATTGAAGAAGTTGCTACAAGAAAGG
>APFE031588843.1:89514-105742 GCA_000404065.3 Pinus taeda
ATAAGCATATCGCATCGGGAGTTTCATCTGCCAAAGTTTAAAAACCCTGATGGCCATATCCTCCCGATTCGCCGATACAAAGAGACTCAAGTGCATTAACCTAAGTTTTATTACTCCATTCGTTTTTGAGTTTTAAACTCATTCGTATGAATGAGTTAAAAGGAAATGGACTAATGGGGTAGTATTAATATAATATTATAAATTTATATTTAATATTAAAATGAATTTTTTTATAATAAATTTCTATATTAATTAATTTAATTAATATATAAAATTTAATTAAATTAATTAATTTAAAATTTAATTATTATTTAGATTAATTAGTTTATAAATAATTAATTATATTAATTAATTAGATTAATTTGTTAATTATATTAGTTAGTAGTTAGTTAGATACTAATTAATAAATAGTTTACTAATAATTAGTTTAATTTATAATTAGCAATTAAAATTAGAATTAATTATTAGATAATTAGAATGCTAATTTAGAATTAAAATTTTAATTGAAATTCTCTTTTTAGCTCCGCAACAAAATTTCCAGATTTACATCAAATTTGATCCATCAACTTTGGAGGCTCATAGATTGAATTATACTTGGCCAAATGAGGCCCACAACGGCTCATTGGAAAGAGAAAATCAAGGAGAACATTTTTGAGGAGGTTTCACTAACAGATTTAATCATTTATTGGGTCAAAAATCAGGCAGAAGATCAAGCTCCAAATTTTGAAAACAAAATCAATTTTCTGAGTTATTTTCTTCATTTTCATTTGTCCAAAACCTCTTATAATTGCAGATCCATTGGTTAATCATATCCTTGGCCATTTGAATCATCCCTTGTACTAATAAAAAGCTTACATTCTATTTTCAATTATTTATTTAATTGAATTCGATTGGATTTATTTTAAATGCTAGAAATAATATTTTGATTTTATTGTTGCATCTTAATTTATTTTGATTTCTTTTTGCAGGAAAACAGTGGAAGAAATATGGAGAAAATGATTTCAATCAATGAGAAGGCTCCAGCAATTAAAGATTGGAATTTTGAACAAATAAAATTGTATTTGGCAGATTTCTCTTCAACAAACTTTCCTCTCCAAAATTCCTTTGCAAATAGTATAAATAATAGATTGCAGAATGTAATTGGGACTGCTCTCCTCTGCAATTCTAGGCTTCTAAAAGCACTACTATAATAGGAATTTAGAGTTGTAGGAGAGAGAAGAGAAAATCTCAGATCTGGGGATTATTGAAGATTTTTCCTTTGTACCTTGAATTATGTATGAGGGGCAGAGTTCGCACTATTGTGGCTTTAGTTTTGAAGGCAGAAGTTCAAGCAATGTAAAGGACTGTTGGAGACCAAGGTCATAGAAATGGAGGCAATAAATTGGTATTTTTAATACCACTATTTCAAATATCAATTTCATTTTTATGATAACAAGAATGTGTCATTTTATTCATGTTTTGTGCACTATTGTCAATATGGGTAATTTGTCCCAATGTTGTTATTATGTATCTCTGTTCTTATGGAATAAATCCTGATTTCTGAGTAACAATTTATTCAGAAATATGTCTTATTAAAACTGATTTATTGAATGGTAATATGTTGTGAACTATTTCCACATATTATTGTTTAATTATTGGATTTACTGATTTGATAATCAATATCATTTATGTGAACTATTTCCTAAGCGTTGTTGGTTTATTATTTCAGTTAAAAGGTCTCAATAGGATGTGTTTTGATATCCATAATATCAGTTAATTGAACTACTTCATTAACTGGATATTCATTATAAACAAGGCATATTTAAATCCCAATACTTTAAGTATCTTGCTCTTAGTTGGGTTAGATCTATATCTGCCTGACTAAGATAGGATTAAGATTAGCTTCTTTTTGTTTGCATTATAGAATAAGCTTGCATTTAGATTAAGCTCTACATTTTTAAATCCTCTTCTCAAAGAGGCAAAATTTTAGTTGTGGCTTGGCTGAACCCAAATCAGCTTAAGGGTCATTCTCTTGCCTGATCAGCAAGAAGAAGTGATCTGATATCCTTGTCTATTGGTAGGTAAAGATACATCATAAACCAATAGCAATAGAGAGAAGGTAACTGGACCTAGTTAAACCAGTCGGAGCCACCACACCAAACGGAAAAGGAGCTGCTTTAAGGTCCGGACTGGGTGGTTATTCCCCATTGTTGTTGCAGCGATTTTCGAGGCATCAACAGGACCCGAAAAACTGCAAAAAATAGTAAACTATGCTACAATTAAGGAAAGTGAAAAATTGAAAGAAACAATGGTGCGGGTCCAAGTGGAATTGGCGGGTGGCCACCAATATCCACTTGGATTATTGTAATGATTGATTCTACACAATCGGTTGAGCCTTCTCAACCAAGAGAAACAATTTCCTCTTCTTCTTCTCAAGCAGAGGGTTTTGTACCTGATGCTAGGTTAGAGGAAATCTGGGAGGAATACAATCAAGCTCTTAATTCTAAGGTTGATGAGTCTTAGGTTGTTAAGGATCCTCCACAAATGGTAGTTCACGACACTCTCAATAATCTTTAGCAAACTCCGGTAACAACAAAGTTTCCTAAGAAGCCTTTGGAGGATAAAGATGTAGAAATCATACCAAAATTCCCTTGTTCCGATGTTGTTTTAAGGATCGAGGAGATTCCTCCACTGGATATTTTCTATAGCCATTAGCACAAGGATGTAGTAAAGAGGGAAATAAAGAAAAGAAAGCTTGACCAATCCCAGGCACTGGTTCCTAGAAATGCATCTTTCAAAGTGTTATGGAAAGGATCTATAACAACACTTTTAGAGGAATTGGGTAGGCTTACTCAATTCAGAGGTGCCTATGCCTCATCTACTATTTAAAAAGCCACAAAGGTTCAACAGTTTCTTAAGGAGAAAGAAGAAAGAATTTCTGTGTTAGAGAAAATCATTGAAACTGAAAATCAAAAGATAACATAACATTAGTAAGTGCAGGTCACAAAACTTAACCACAAGTTAAACTCTGTTAGAGTCCAGTATGATGTTGATATATAGGATTGAGATTCACAAATTCAAGAGCTACAGACAAGGATTGAACATCTGAGTGTCAATCCATGATTGAATGAATTTAAGAAGGAGACTAAAGAGTTGAACACTCTTCTTTCCCGAAAATAGATTGTCTTTTTCCAGAAATTGACAATTATTCATGATCAATGTAGAATAGCTTGCTCCCTGGTAGATCAACTATCTGATATTAAAAATTAATTTGAAGATATAGAGGAGATAATTGTTGGTTTCTTGAAATGGTAGGAAAGTGCAGATGGAAGATTAGCCAATATTCCCAAAATTAAAGAATCCCATAAAGAGATTGTTTTCAGAGAAGGAAATTCCCATTAAACAAGAAAAATTAGCAGTTTATCATGCACAGGATATTTCAAGTAATATTATTGAATTAGTCAGCAACAATTTGTTCCAAGCTAATCTCATATCGAGTTGTCCCGAGGGAGCATTACCCAATATCAAACTGCTGACTAAAATGTGGAAAGACTCCTCCAAGAAATGGGTCGAGATTATATATCAATTGATCAAAACCAACTTGGAGAGTCATTGGAAATTTTTAGTGAAATCACATAGTTAGTGGCTTATGCTCTGATTCTTATCAAACACCACCACACAAATGTTTCCAACGTTGAGGGATGCGATCTTCACTAGTCAAATACAGATACATCCCAAATATCCACTTGAATTGAATAATATGATTGATATCTGTGAACTACAATAGTGAATCAAAGAACAATCTTCCTCCCAAGCTTAGATAATTTGTTGTAACTGATTCTAAATATGTTCCTTTTGGTTCCTTTTAGTTACTTTTGTTGAAATCTTTTGAGGTTGTTATTGTATTTTATATCTTTTTGTTTTATTATGAAACTATAAATCCCGTTTCTTGGATAAGAGAAGGGGTTCTAAATTTTTGAAAGAGAAAGCTTAAGTTGCACTGTTGTAATTAAGTTTTTTCTTAATATAAAGTTGGACCATCGCCTTTCTATCATGAGCATATCAATGACATATCAGGTACTATTCTCCTTTTGTTGTTCTTTTTCCTAGAGTAGAATGAAATTCTGGCTTTGTTCATAATATATGTGTTGAAGCAATCGTTCATTATCACTATTGATGTGTTTGATTTAAATTATAAATTATATATGAACAATGAGATCTCAGTATATGTGGTGATTTAAAAAACTAATTTAATTAACAATTTAATTAAATTAGTTATGTTCCTATGCGTTAACTTCATAGTTTCAGGATGATCTACATTGTTGTGACAATTATGAATTTTGTATAATCACATATACAAACAACATACCATGGATATAAAATAGTATATTAATCTTTATTTCAGTTTTTACTTATCTTAGAACATTATATTTTTATTCAATCCATTTCATATAATTTTATAGAAAGGGGAATGGGTCCCATAATTCCAGTCGAAGGCATCATCCAAAACAGAAAAAGGATCTATTATAAGGTCCCGACCAGGTGGTTTCCCCCAATGTTGATGTAGTCAACTTTAAGACCATCAACATTTTTGGCAGTAAGAGGGCCATAAAATTATAAAAGGAAAAAAAGTATCATCCTATAATTAAAAGTCATTCTAAGAGTCAATCTCCCTCAACTTCAAGATCTCATTCTAAATTTCTGAGTTCTATAACTGAAGTTGATGAACTGGTTACTAAACCTCCTAGCTCACTTCCAAGACCAATAGGTCAAAATTCTACTGAATCACCTGCAGAATCTCCTGAAGTGCAAACTTTAATTCAAAGATTGGAAGGAATTTCAATTTCCCGAGAAAAAGTTTCTTAGATCGACTTATTTGAAGGAAGTGTTACTTCATCTCTTCAATCTTCTAGAGTTTTAACTAGATCTTAGAGTGAGAAACTCAGAATCAAGACTTTTGAATTTCCATTTCCCACTCATCGTAAAAAGAAAAATACCCCTGATACTCAATATTCAACTAGTGGGGTTATATCATCTTCCTCACCTCATAATCCTTTTGTCAATCCCGCTTATTCTCATTCTGGACCTTCTTCTTATAATCCTTTATCAACTCCTTCCATTCACATTCCTCTTTCACAATTGACCAATGCTATTGTAATCAGTAGTACTACAGGGGAAATCTCTTCAACTTTCCAATCTCCCACAATCTCAACATCAACTACAACTCCTTCTATTCCTAATACTCCAAGAATGGAAAACAAACCGTGGAATAACCCAGGGGCAGTTGCAATAACACTACCTTTATGTCCTCTTCCTAAACACCCATAAAGATGGTTAATTGAATATAATCTAGATGATGGTTTACTTGGAGAGGAAAACCTTCCTAATTTTATGTTGGAAATCAATCTCAATGGAGGTTCAGAAGAAGATGTAGTTTGTAGACTTTTCCTTTACACATTTGTGGGATTTACAGGGTCCTAGTATTTCTCCCTACCAACTAGATCAATCACAAGCTAGCATATATTTGAAGAACAATTATTGTTAAAATTTTTGGATGATCAAACAAAACCTAATTTAATCAATGATTTATCGAATCTCAAATCTAACCCAAATGAGAAAATTAAAGACTTTAATTCAAGATTTAACATACTGCTAAATAAAATCCCAGATACTTCTAGACCTGGTGTTGATGTACATTGAATGGTACATTAGCACTCTTCCTTCAAATATTGCCATGTTTGTAGATAGAGCTCAAAAACTAGTACTTGTAGATAACATGAAAGAAGATTTATCTGTTGAAAAATGAGTTCAAGCTCTTGAAAATAAATGCCATTCAAGAAAAAAAGTAGACCAAGAAAGTAACCTTCAAAGATGAATCCAAGAAAAATATTTCTAAAAATCCTTTTGACCTAGAAGGACTATAGAAAGTGTTGAAAAAAATGTCAAATGAGATGGTTGAAATCAAGAAACAAGTTGTTGAATCCTTGAGGAAATCATTTCGACCTTTTAAAAGGAATCAACCTTCACAATCACAAACACCTATTGAAATATCAAATGTAGGATCTGATGATGATGATGAAGAGGAAGAAACATATCTATCTACTGATGAAGCACAAGAAGAAGAAAAAATGGAAGCTCATGGCTTATGGGACTTTATCATGACCACTTGTGAGAATGAAGAAGAAGAATAAGCTTTTCCAATAAGTATTAGAAACAAGGGACTTGTTGATACCATTTCATCTAGTAAAAATAAAAATACTTCCACTCTTTTTGCTAAAGAGAAAGGTACAATTAAAATATTTCTACTCATCCTTCTGATTCCTCTATGAGTACTTCTAATTCTCCTTCTCCATGTACTTCATCTAAAACTTTGATAGTTTCAGATAACATTGAGTATAAAATTATAGAGGACATGAACAAGACTAAAGATAACATTTCCTTATATTAGGCTAGTAAACTAAAACAATAGCAGAAATTGTTACTCAATGAATTGAATGCTATTCCTACATCTCCATTACCTTCTACTACTGTCACTTCAAAATCCTCAAAAGGAAAACTTAAACCACTAAATTTCCCTATAGATAAAATCGATCCTTCCAATTCTATATTGGTTGGAGATAGATCAAATTCTCACACTCCTCCTTTTCTGTTGATTTTTGAAATCTTCAAGAAAAATGTTCACAATTGTTTAGTAGATCTAGGTGCATCCTCAAATATCATGACTTATTCAATATGTCTTAAAGTTGAATGTTACACCTCATAAATTTGTTGTGAAAGTTGTCCAATTAGAAAAAACAAAAGTCAAAGTCTTAGGAAAAATGGATGTTATCTTAATTAGACTATCTTCAAATCCAAAAGTTTGTCATATAATTGATATATTGGTTGAAGACATCCTTGACTTTTATGGCCTCATTTTAAGCAGGGATTGGTTTGAGAAACTACATGGTTATTTTTCAACTGATTGGTCACATCTTTCGATCCATTATAATGGAAAACCTAATCAAATTCGTGTTGATAGGGAAAATCACATGAAACACTATGTGATTGATTTAGATGAAGAGAATGAACCAATAGTGTTCACAAATAATATTTTGGGAAATTATTCTTCAGAATCCTTCTTTGGTAGTTTCCATGCTCATAATTCTCCTTTTCCTGTTGATTTTGGTTTGTCACAAATATAAATTTTATCACAAACAGATTCATCTAGATGTATTAATATTGTATATAATACTGTAAATAAGTGTGATGAATGGTTTTGGACTCTTTATTTTGATTGATCGAAATCTAGTGATGGTGCAGGAGCTGAATGCATTATAATAAATCTAAATGGAGATAAAAACATACTTGCATGCAGATTGAAATTTGATTGTACTAATAATATTATTGAATATGAAGCATTGATTTAGGTCTTGAAAAAATATATCAATCTTGATGTCAAGTATCGTAAAGTTTATGGCGATCCATAAATTGTTATTAAACAAGTAAGAACTAATATTCATTGTGTTGCTAATCATCTTAAACACTAGAAATCCTTGATTCAAGATTTAACTACTCATTTCACTGCCTTTAACAAAAATATGGTTCAAAGATTATAGAATGCTAGCGCTGATATCTTAGCTAATGTTGGTTCAAATCTCATTCCTCCAAAAATTTCAGTCCTAATAGATTTCGATAGAGTTGATTTTTCTCCCCTCCATTCCACATAAAATAAATAATTGGCATGTATTCAATGATGATAATGATATCTTAAGTTTTTTTAACTTTTGAAGGGTCTTATTCAGATCAAATCATGGATGAAGATGAACATGATAAGCAACTTAATAAGTCTTCCGAGGAAAATTCCTTTCAAGAGAGTGTACTAAAATTAGAAGACTTATATAATTTGAAAGACTGATTCAAGAAATCTACTAATTGTAAACCCCAGAGTAGTATCTGAAGGTTTGAATTGGTTAATGTAGGGTCTGATGAAAAACCCCAAAATATCAACTTAGGCCTTGGACTTACACCTGATGAGAGGTCTAATTTCATTCATTTTCTAAGGAGATACAAGAATGTTTTTGCCTGGAGTTACGATGATTTAAAAACATATGACATGTTAGAGTCGGCCTTGTCAGTCCTCCGTCAGAGATCAAAACTCTTTCTGCATTTCATTTTTAGGTGTCTCGCTCCATCCACTCAGCTGCATTTCGCTAGGGGCATCCCATAATCCGATGGAAGGGTCTTGTCAGTCATTACCCCTTACCCCTCATGTCTGGCACCCAGTGGCTTAGGTCTTTTCATCAATGTTTATTAAAGTCCATGACAGCCAATGTTTGATCTTTTAATGGACAAGAGTCATTTCAGTCATTAGGTCTATGGATTAGTCAATTTGGTCTTCAACAATTGTCCAATAAAGCCATGCAAGCCAGAGGGAGGCCCTTACAAAGTTGTGATTTAAAGACTTTCATCGTCATGTTGACAGATTACGACTATTCTTCAAAACTTTGTTTTGAAGAAAAGTCAACAGTTTGTCATTTGTAATAATTTTCAAAAGTTTTCAGTTGAGCTCTTGAGGTGCAGTCATGGTTTCCTTTTCCAAATGCCATGTCAACTACCCCTACAAAAAGGTGCCAAAAATTTCATCATTTTAGTCAAAAATCTAAAAAGGAAAAGTGAAATACAGAGTTGTATTAAATCATGGAAAAAGTGCCAAAACAAAACATTGGCAAAGTGGGTTTTGAAGAAACAAAAATCAAAACCATGACTCCAATGTCTTTATATAGATTTTTCATAAGAATCAATGTCATTTTGCACACCAAGGTCAAAGAGAAGCATTTCAAAGTGATTGTGAGAGCTAGCGCGTGTTTTGGGTGAAGTTGGAGGTGTCTTGACAGGCACAGCGCACAGGCGGAGTGGCGCGGCGCACTGGGCGTGACCACACAGTGTTAAACAACACGGGCACGGCGCACTCAAACAATGTGGCGCATACACATCAATGCCCGATTTTGCTCCGAATTGCAACAAATTGCCTTTTACTCCATTGAACTTGCCAGGTAGGGTCGACATCTCGATTGCTCATCCATTTTTGTGTTAGTATGATGATGGTTCATGGCCACTTATGGTTGCAATAAAAACTCTTAAACCCTACCACTTAAAGTCATCAAAACCATTGTTGTTAGGGTTGTGAATTCATTGTGTTGATGCCAAGGTTCCTCCTCCATTTCATCTTTCCCTTCTTTCCATCCTTCCCTTCTCCCCTATTCCATTTTTCCCATTTTTCCCTACCCTAAAACGTTACTAAACTCCTATTCCCTATCCCCTCCACTCATTTGTCAAATCTAAAACCCCAAAATCCTACCTTATATAAATTCCCCAACTCTCCTACATGTCCCTAAACAAAATTTCTCCCCATAATCCCTAATCCCTTCATATTGTTCCCCTTCCTAACAGTCCCCTGTTGCATTGTTCCCCTTGGTGGCAGAATTCAATTATATTGCATTACAACACAGAGTTTCATACATCATTAAAGGGCAGTCCAAGTGCAGTCCATATACAACAGCATCTTTTCTTCAAGGAATTTGGTACAGCAGTCATGGCATCCGAGCATTCATCGGATTATGAAATGGAAACCCAAAGTGACTCATCCTCGAAAGAACAGGCTCCCCAGAGACCTCATAAAAGTGGCAAACATGTTAGGGAAGAATCAACCACCCTTACAGAATTGCAGGCCTGCCCTCTTGCTATGTCGTGTTTCCAGCATTTGTCATGCTTTGAGTTTTGTCAAAAGGTGGCTAGTGATCGATTTCATCATGAGTTGGCTCGTCTTTTTGTGCTTCACTTACATGGAGATCACGCTATATTAGCCAGTGTCACTTTCACACTTACACCTGAATCTGTCTCATTAGCAACCAGCATACCGAACGTTGGAGAACCATGGAACAAGAAACAAAACATTGATCGACAGCATTATGAGCCATACATTAAAGCCAGTTTCTTGAGGCAGGTCAAAAGAGTCTTTCCATCCCGATATATGAAAGATGAATATGCTCCACTAATGAAGTTAATCATGAAATATTTCAGCTGTAAGGGAAGGTTCTCTCGTTTATATGCTTATCACATTAGGTTTCTCATGCATTTTACCAGGGTACAGATGATGAGCATACGATATTTCATTTGCAGGAACATAGAGAGGATGAACACCTTTATGCAGCACGAAACCCCTCAGCAGCAACTTAACAGTGTTTATCATTTTGCTCTTATTAAGATATTGGTGGTTCATCAACTTGGATTACAGGGCATTACTTGGGATGATTTCATCTCCTATGACCTCTTCAGCACTTCACAGGGATTATCAGAGGTTAAACATGAGCTAGGTGGTCCTTCTCATTAGTATGAGCGCCATGAGACCGTTAGTGTGCCGGTATTCATCACATATCAGAGGGGTGTTAGACATTTTTTCACAGCAGCAAAGCGAGTGTTATCTCCACCCGGGGTGGAAGGGGCCTCGCTTCTGATATCAACAACATAGGTATAGGACAGAGGCAAGGAGCCAATTCATGATGAGGGGCCATCAAGTGAACGAGAGACTGACTTCATTCTCATTCATGATGATGATACAGATGTGGAGAGTGCCAAACTTAGAAGGATCATCCAGGAGAAGCAAACAGAGATCAAAGCCTTGTCTCTCAATTTGGAGAGGGCTAAGTGGATTATCAGATACTTGGAGCAGAGGAATAAACAGCTCGAAGACCAGCAGGAGATCATGGAGCTGCAAAACATCCGCGAGAATCGCCGATCTTCCCAACAGAGGAGGATTGAGCTCACTCCATTAGAGCAAGAGATTAATGATGACCGAGAGTCTTGGCTCGCGTGGATCAACATCCACCTTGAGAGACTACTAGAAAAGGCTAAAAAGGACAAAAAATTATTGAGGCATATGGTTTATCACTACAGGGCACGCAACATGAGTTTCAAGGCTCGGATAAGGAATTTGAAGGCAAAATTAAAGAAGGCAACAAAAAGACAAAAGAGGCAAAAAGAGCAAGATCGGTTCTGAATCTTGGCTGAAGCCTCTTTGGCCCAGCATGACACTTCATAGAGAAGCTCCAGCCCAAATTTCAAAAAATTTGGGGAATTTTTGGTCTCTTGACAAATTTTGGTACAAAAATAGGGTTTTTCTCCCTGTGTGCCGCGCCACGTGGCACGCGCTTATGCTAGGGAGCTCTAAATTGCAAAAAAATTATATTTTTTGGATTTTTCATGAAAAATCATGACTTCTAGTGCATGGCCAGGAATTTTGGGCAAGTTTTGAGTCCTCAGGAGGTCAAAAACACTCACCAAATGACCTTTCTGCCCCTATTTTGACACACAGGAAGCAGTCTTGGGAGATTGAGGTTTTGGAGAGGTAAATGGGAACCAAATTCAGAAATTCGACTTGGGTTTGAAAGTAGACTAGCAGGGATTTCCAACAAGCACACTTGGGCTCAATTTGGACTTCAGCACGTACCTCAAAACCACCTCCAAAGTGGCACGACGCATACATCTTTTGGCACGACGCACAAAGACCCAAAGGCCAAAATCACTTCCGCTCTGCGAGAATTCGATTTGCGATTTTCTCCAAGTGGGCCCATTCATTTACAATACATTTTTACTGGCACCTAAGGTGAAGTTTAAAAAACATTTTCATTAAAGGTTGGCTTCTATCCAATTGGCAAAAGGAAGGTGAGCAGTCACCCAAAAAATCTACGCTACAGTTTTGTTATTTTTGTAACGCTGCACCAGTCACTAATGGTTGGCTTTTCATTTCCAGTTTGTAATGATTTAAAAAACTCCCCAATTTTGGGTCAATCCATTTCCTGATGGCAAAGTCTATTTATTGTATGAAAAACCATTTGCAAAAGGTTGGTTGGAATTTCTGGGAAACGGTGGGAGAGAAACTCAATTACTCATTATACATTTTGACAGATAATTAATGAAAGGTTGCAGCTCTGGTTCATGAGATTCCTGTGGTGTGAGTTTAGCAAATGCAATTTATTTCTGTTTCATATGTATTTCGTTATGTTTCACAGTTCATTCATATTCATTTCTAGTGAAAGTTTCTAAGTAAGAAAAGGTAGAATTCAGTTTATTGCTTTGCCTTTGGGAAAGTTTTCACGTGCTGTGTTTTTCTTTTGTTGAAAAGGTAATGTATTTATGCCCTTTTCACCCTCTTAAACAATATTTCCATTTCACATTATTTCAAATCTAATTGCTAGACTTTCTGCCTATCTTGCCTCACGAAGTAATCTGTGCCTTTGTGTTAAATTCTCTGCTCATGCTGTTCTTTGGTCCCATACATCCCAGAAAACTCAGTCATTTATCAAAATACTACTTTCATATTTATTTAACTAGCCTAAAATCAATATTCATTGTAAGTCATCTCAAACCATATTGTTTATTTATTCACTGAGTATAACACGGAGAGAGCCCTCTCTTGTTCTAGTAGGGCCAGCTACCAGACTAAGCGTGGTTTGTGGTTACCTTGAATTTTGCTTTCTTTCAACCTAAGGCAAATTTAGGCGCTAACATAGTGGCGACTCCACTGGGGACGAAATTTTTTGTTTGTTAGTCTTCTTCGTTGTGTAAACGGCAGGCTTAACCTACAAACACCCCTTACTTCTGATAATCCTAAGCTTCTGGATGATAAGTTTAGGATTTGATAGGCTGAGTAAGTTGTTCATGTCCTTTTGATTTTTTTTTTTAAATAGCACGCTGGCTTCTAGAAGATATACCAAAGCTAATCCAAATCCAGATCCTCCTCACATCTACGAAAATCCCAATTTGATTCCAAGACTTCTTCGTCAAGAGAGCTCTATATCTCCCGTGTTCAAATCCCATTCATGTCTTGACATTTTTGAGTATCTTGAAGAGCTAGATTTTGATGAGCAGTTTGAAATATCATTGTTCGAGTCCAAATCCGAAAGGGCGGTTGACTCTATTGTCCCCAATCCACAGTTTCTTGTAGACCTAGAAACTAAAAGGGCTAACCAGTCAATTGATAATTATATTGTGACACAACTTCAAACTCCAATTGTTAATCCCCTACAAACTGCACACACTCCTCCAACACCTCCAAGACCAAACCTACCAAGAGTGATGGTTGCTCGTTTTTCACCTCTTGCGGTGCCTCAAGTTTTAGATGATATGCCCGCAGATTATCAAAGCAAAATCCCGTTGTTTGATGGCACTCCTAAGAGGATTACCGCTCAGCAACATGTGGACATAATGGCAGATTTCTGGGACCTTCACGAGATCGATGCAGATAATGTGACAATGAGACTCTTTGTACATACATTTGCAGGTGAAGTGAGGAAATGGTTTAGAGGTTTGCTGGCTGCACGTATCGCTACCTTGGCCGACTTGCAAAGACAATTTTTAGGCTGCTAGGAAGTGAAAAAGAATCCTCTTCAAATTCTGGCTGAATATGAGCAAATCAAATGAAACGCTGGTGAGTCGGTCCAAGACTACTGCATTAGATTCAATTCTGTTTATAATGAAATTCCCAATCATCTAAGGCCACCTGTGGGGCTAGCCATGGTGAAGTTTCCGGATGGTTTTGATGCTGACATGGCTTACCAATTAAGAGAGAGAGAGCCAGCCACAATGGAAGACATGCAGAAAATCGTGGTTAGCGTTGAAGCAAATCTACTGACCAAGAGGAATAGAGCAAAGGCAGAAAAGAAGGTCACTGTAAAAGAAGAATCTTCCTTAGTAGACCAATTACTCTGGAAGGTAGAGCAGATGCTTGAAAGGGTGAAACTTGACAAACTTGAGCCAGAAGTTAGAAATCCTAACTTCCGTGGCCAGCAACAGCCACAATATAGAATAAGGCAGAGAGATCAATGAGCCCAAGATCAGACAGCACAGCAGCCAGTACAGCCACCTTTGCAACAAAATTTTGTGCATGGACCGGAGTCAGATGAGGATGGGAATATAATAGGTGAAGAAAACCACTTATTTACTCCTGATGATTTGCCTATTTATATTACTAAGGATGAGGAGTATGTAGAAAGTTCCGCTGCACACAAAGATGCAGATTTCATTCTAGCTAGTGACACCATTTTGGAGGAAGAATTAGATGAGTACCAAAGAGGCTATATGAATGCTTTGTCTTCCCAGCAGCAGTGATATTCACTTAGAAATAGAGACGTGCCAGTTAAACCAATTTAGAAGAGGAAGGATGTTGCGGCATCAAAGAACGATTTATCAGTTGCACAAAGGAAAGGAAAGGAGGCGGTTGATCCTGATAGCAACAAATCACCATCAGCAGAAAAATCAAATCAGTCAATTGCATTGAAAGAAAAGGAAATGAAAGAAATCCCAGTCAAAGAGGTAGAAAAGATTTCTGCTTTTAATTTAGAGAATGAAATTTCTAAATTGAAGGTATCCATTCCCTTGACTGAAATAATGAGAAACATCAGTTATAGAGGGCAAGTGTCTAAAATTTTGAATTTTGACCCAATGTCTGATATGGTGAATGTCGAAGATGATCAACTCGAAATGATTTTTGGGCTAGCATTGAATGGTGAATCTCCAGATAATGATGTGCCACCTTTTTATATCAGTTTAAGATTTGCATGATTTTGTGTTACATAATTCCATGTTCGATTTCGGAGCTTCTCACGATCTCATGCCCAAGGCTATCATGGATAAGTTGGGTTTGGACGTCACCCGCAAATACCATGATCTCTATTCGTTTGATTCCAGCAGAGTAAGATGTATCGGGCTCATCAAAGACTTGGTTGTGAGTCTGGATCAAATCCCAATGAAGAATGTTTTGATGGATATTGTTATAGCAGATATTCCTCCGAGGTTTGGCATGCTTCTTTCCAGGTCTTGGGCAGCAAAATTGAAAGGGACACTACAACTAGATTTCTCCTATGCAACGATTCCAGTGTTTGGCCAAATGAGGAAATTGTATCGGGAACAAAAAATGAAATACGTGACTACAAGCAAGGAGAAACCAATAAATCATCTGATTAATTATGTACATACAGATTTAGAGTATTTCGTTTTGTATTCTGATAGTTTCAATAATATCGATACTCAGTTAGTAGAAGCAAAAAATATTCTGGAAATAGCAGAAAATTTTAGAGGAGCTTTAAAGAAAGAAGGACAAGAACAGCAGAACACCGTTGAGCGATCAGTTGAAGGTAATGGACAACAAGCAGACAAAGCACATCAAACAGATTTTCAGCACTTGCAAGAAGAGGAAGAAGGTTTGTGGACCATGGATTTCGATGGAGCAATGGGAAATGATGGCGCTGGAATTGGTATTTGGGTACGCAGTCCTTTCTCCGCCCCGAACAAAGTGCCTAGTAACGTGCGGGTACGCTCTTACAAATTAGCTTTTGGTTGTTCAAACAATGAAGCTGAGTATGAAGCTCTGATTGCTCGCCTAAAAATTCTAAGAAAGCTGAATGCTAAGAGGATTGCAGTATATGGCGACTCCTAATTGGTGATTAAGTAAGTCAGAGGCGAATATCAAGCAAAGCATCCTCGGATGTGGGCTTACCGAAATGCAGTTCTAGACATCCTGAAATTATTTTCAGAATATACCTTGACATGTGTGCCTCGTGTGCAAAATAGCATTGTTGATGCTCTTGCTAAGGCAGCAAGTAGTTTGAAGATCCCAATGAACTCCAGTAGTAAATTCGAAATTCATGTCAAGCATCATCCGATTGTCCCGAACAATCAAAGATATTGGCAAGTTTTCCAAGATGATGAGGAGATTAATGATTTTCTGCAAAACAAAGGTAAGTTCAAAGAAACCTCAATTGATGTAGAAAATGATGATGGTAAAGATAATGGTAAAGATGATGTGCAGATCAATGAAATGGACGTGTTGCATCTAAAGAATAACGTTATTCCTAAAGGCTTGATACCTTTAGAAGAACTCTTTGATCAAGATGATGTAGCTCGCAAACCAACATTACAGCCAACAGAGAAGGGTGTGGAAGAGGTCAATGTTGGAACAGCTGCTAATCCTAAAATGGTTAAACTGTCTAAAGCATTGCCACCAAAAATAAAGGACAAATATATCAGTTTGTTGTCTTCATTTGCAAATGTGTTTGCTTGGGACTATTCTGACTTAAAGACATATGATACAAATATTATTCAGCACACTATACCCATTAAGCCCAATCAGAAACCTTTCAGACAGAAGTTGAGAAGGCTAAATCCAAAGCTGCTGCCATCAATTGAAAAGGAGATAAACAGGTTGTACAAATCA
>APFE031588852.1:0-25440 GCA_000404065.3 Pinus taeda
ATTTGTTTAAATACACTCTATGCTCAATTTCTGTTGTTTCTTTATATTTTCCTCTGTTTAAGCATAAATATGAATTCCACATGGCTCATGTTTTCCTTAACCCAAGACAGTTATCCAGGGATTCTTCATTGCCCCTAGATAGAGATCATCTTTCCCTCTGTTAAGTTAAATGAGAGATTCTTAAGTGCCTCTCATTTCTTACATATCATTCACCCTTTTATTCTGAAGATTGCGTTATGAGCAGCTATCCTGCTTCATTATTTCTCTTATGACCAGAAAGACGCACTGATAATCCTGACCCATGACTCCATGCCCAATGGTTTGAAACTTATCACTTCATAAATTTGCCTCTCTGCCTGAAAGCATTTTCCTTCCATCCAAACACAAACAAAAACCCCAGAGCCAAAAGCTAGCCTAAAATCATCAACAAAGTTGAATCATTAAGAGAGAGCCCTCTCTGATTGCAGGTGGGCTAGAACCCGCAATCCAAAGATTGGTTTGTGGTTACCTCGGTTGTATCCCTACAGGAGCCTAGGGACAACCTGAGTGATAACACAACAAACAATGTGCAAAGTACAAATCCATTTTTAATGCAGTTGTTCCAATGTTGATGCACACACAAAATGTTAAATGCCAATGCAAATATTTTTCTTTTTAAACCACTTAATTTTTGAAAATGAAGAAAACTAAGATGAAAAATTCAATCACTGATTCAAACAAACTTTTCAAAATGATGACCAAAACAGCAATTCATCTAAGCACTCAATGATCAAACAAAATTAGTTTGTAAATGGCCTAATAATAAGAACAAAGGAAAATATAAACAAAAATCCTAATCAAAGGCACTAAAAACTTAAAAAAAAAAAACAAATTGAGGCTTCAGAGGGATTAGAAGACACTCAAAGACTCAAGGAAGAGTAGTTGGAAAAAGGTTGATAAGAGAGAAAATAAGGAAAAAAGAAAGTGTGTGCATGAATAGGGGCTAATGTAGGTGCAAAGAAAGCACCAGTGCTATGCAACACAAGCTCAAAGAAGGCTTGGTATGAGTGCAATGCTCTATCATAAGACTAGAGGGTGCATTGGTCAAGGGATGCAAAGTTCTGACACAAAAATTGCAATTGAAACTTAGTGAAGGGTCTTCCTAGGTATGTTCTTGACTAAATAAGATAGTAAAGGTCTTAAGAAGAGGTAAGACAACCATAACGGGCAAAGAATCCACCAAGGGAATACACCATTCCCCGATGGAGTCATCAATTTGTTATACAGAATCTACGACTGCAGACAGAAGTATCTTCCCTAGGCCTGGTGGAATGACCTGGAACAATATAAACACAAAGGGACTAATGCTTTCCTTAAATTAAATAGATAACAGGATGAAGCTTACCTGGAATATGTCGTATGCTTTGCTCCTTCCTTGGCTTGTATGCTCCAATCCTTGCTTTGATCGCTATAATTATAACTTGCACAATCATACAACACGAGCCAACGATATACAAGATCTATGTAGAATCATCTAATCACTTTATTCAATAGATCAACATGGTATTGAAACACATGAAATAAAAACATCATATATAGGAAAACAAAGAACTCTTTACATTAATATAAATGGAGTGAGTTACAACCAAAAATAGGTGTTGATCTTGTAGAAGAGCTCCTCCAATTTGACTTGTCCTTTCCTTGCCACAAAATGCACCTCTAGCCACCCTAATGCATGGAATGATATCTCTCACATCAACATCATAAGGGTAAAATTAATCTCCAAAAGACAACCCCTTGCCTATGGATGGCAATAAATATATAAGTGAACGTCGTAGCTCATGAATTATTATCCTTTTACAAATTTGGGTGTGAGATCCACTCTTGATGGAGGATGAGCTCAATGGATAAGGGATGAAAACTCCAAGAAAACATAGGATAGGATTCAAGATTTTTATCTTAGGTAAATAGTTACAACATATCCTGGAAGCTTCTGGAAGAGGAAGCTTTGAGATTCTTTTTTATTTTCCCAAATTTCAAGAATCAATGCACCCCCAACGCTGAAAAACCAGTTGGTGATTAGCACAGGTGAAGAGTAGGGAAACCTGGTAATCAACGTTGGCCAATGAGGGGTCAGGGTGCATTGGTCCTAAAAATGATTGAAATGAGGCAGTTACAAGAAGAAATTTAGGGATATGAGAGTGTCATGCTTAGGGATTTGTGTAGGGAGGATGACAAAGTGTCCAAAGGATGTTAATGATCACGTTCGAAGTCCTATCGACCAGATGTGACAAAATGGCCTATAACAATCTTAATGGTATATGTCAAACTTCTAGCCATCTAATATGAAAAAACTTAAGGAGTGTTCTGATCCTTCCATCCTTTAGCAACAATTTGAGTATTCCATGTATTGTACTTTTTTGTATTGATTCATCTCTTAGGAAAAATCACCTCCATTAGAATTTTTATATCAAAAAACTACTTCTTGTGAGGAGTTAAATGAAAAGAAGCACTTGATTTTATCAACCATAGATCGTGATATGATTGTGAGCTTGAAGAATCCAAGTACACATCCCCGCATTCCTCTAAGGAGGTGTTTGCTTTTGTGGAGGAAACATCATCAAATCCATTTCCTTTATCAATAATTTTAGGTCTACAATCCTTCTTATAATGCCTTGTTTTACCATGTTTCCATGATTTCATTCAGGATTCTCCTAGATATTTAAATCTAACTCTATATTTATTATATTTCTCCCTTTCAAGGACTTATTTTTATTCCTATCTTGGTAATGACCTCTTATAGATAAAGCATCCATGCTCTAACTATCCATGGGTTTTTCCGCATTTCTTATGATAACAAGGATGAAGTCATCATCAAACTTTAACATGATTACATTAATTCTAGTAGCTACAACTAGACTATCTCATGAATCTAACAAAGAACATAGTAAAATAATGCACTTACCTAGAAATTTTAATATCAATAGACAACACATGCCTTACTAACCATAGTGCTAAAGGCATTTAGGTACTCTTTCACCAAGTCTCCACCATTTATCCTTAGGAGGTACTACCTTTTTCGAAGGAAATTTTTTCATGTCGAGGATTTAAACTAATATTAACTCCCTAAATTACCCCATAATACCTTGGATATACCTTTTCCTAAGACATCTAATGACATTGAATCTAAAATACACAACCAGATTATGTTGTTTGTCTCCATATCCAACTTCATCTATTCTTCCATCAACATAGCCATAGGTGTATTACTAAGATCCACAACAACCCATTATTTTTTGACTACTACAAGAAGTTCCTCAATCTACAGCTTCCATAACTTAAGTATTGTCCTATTAAATTTCTCAATCTTTATTTTAAAACTTCTCACCATTCTCTTCTAGTATAAGATTAACCACTAAAATAGGATTATCATAGACCCAAGATAAACATGCTCTATTAAAATGAACCAAACCTTTATCCACAAACGTAGCCCTTTGAAGCCAATAAACCTTCCTCTGATACTAAATATAAGTTTTAAACTTTTATAGTAAATCTATGCACAAGCATATTCTTTTTAGAATAGAAAAGTAAAAGCTAGCACTCATACAAAGTACTTAGATATTTAACCTAGAAACCCTTAACTAAGAAAACCAACAAATGCTAGAGTTGCATCTCTAACTCTCATTGTATTAAGATCACCATTTACAATGAATAAGATCTTGCATCATCCAAAACCCTAATCTATTTATTGATATTAGATTACAACCCTAATTGCTTAATCCAAATTATATTACAATGGGTTGAAATACCATTGGCCAAAAATAGATCAAAAGTAGCCCATTTTGTTCATGAGCTTCACCCCTGAATACCTAGGGATGAGAGCCTAGCTAATTCCACCTATGACCCTCCCAACACAATACAATGCATGTGGCTAACTATTTACATATACAACATGGTATGCAAGAGGTATCTCTGTAAGTGTTGTTCTTAGTGTACTATAACAAAATATGGGCACCAGTTTATGTACGGATGGTTTCATGTACAACTAACATGATTCTGGTATACCCAAGGATATGTTGAAGACAATTTTGTATACATGTTCTATGTGATGTGGTAATACTCAAAGGCTACTTATATAAGTTATAAGGGTGCCTAACCAAGGGACATAATTGTGTTTTATGGGTGTATTCTTCCTTAACCATAGTTTTACCCATTGAATGATAGATTCTCCATGTAATTTAAGGACATCAATACATGCTTCTAGCATTAAAAATATATATATTAAAAAATTGAGAGACGCTGGCTCTTGAATGAGATTTGATACCACTTGCATCGTTCCTTAACCTTTAAACTTGAAACATAACTAGGTATGCAAAGAACACTATTGTAGAAAATCAGATGCAAGAGACAATAAGATGAAATATGCCAAAATTGTAATATTTACTTTCCTCTTAAGGTAGGGCGACCTTTCACTAAGCAAAGAGTCCAAATACAATAACACATGAGAAACATTCCATAGCTTCCCATCTATTTAAATAGATTCTTAATAACAGACTCATAATAACTTGTGATCGTGTCACTAATTAGTACCAACTACTTAATAAACCATATAAAGTGGACTCTTTTACATTAAATAACTATCCACTATATTTAATGAGCTTTCTTCAAAAAAGATTGAAATATACTAATTAAGTAACTCCCGATAATCTAAAATTAAGAAAATTAATAAAACACCCTGAAAATTAATATATATACAATTAATTATATTAAATATATCTAAATTACATTGATAAATAATACCTATAAAATATTCAGCCCGATCCATATGTATCTATTTTTAATGTCATTCACAGGAAACTATAAAAAATAAATAATATAACTTTAATAAAATTATTTTTTAATAATTTAATAAAAAAATATTTAAAGTATGATAAAAATATTTTTTACCATTATTTAAAAAAATGCATAAAACTCTTTTAATTTTTTTTCCCAAAAATATTATGAATGCCCTAACAAATCTACCTTAACAAAATAGTAATCTATAATAATTAGTTATAAAAAAGTTATAAAAAAACCTTGCTTATTAAAAAAACTATACCGCTAGAGTACAACTTATTTTCCCTTCTATTTACAATAAAGACCTCGGATCTATCGTAACCTCCTCACTAGAGAGAGGGATTTCCATTGCATTACATTGACAATAACTCCTACCCTAATCTAATGCTATTATTCTCCGATATGAATATGATAATCATTTTAGAATGCATATAAAGATTTGGTGTAATTCCCAACTATCACTACATCTCATTATACCATCATGGCATGGTTTTCCTAACCTTTTTTTTTATATCACTATCTTTATGGTTCTCCATGGTGACATGATATATATATATATATATATATGAGTGGTTCATTAAAAACATACAACAAAATGGATTGACAATAATCTCAGATAAATCATTTATCTAGGTTTATATTATTTGGGAAAATAAATCAATAAAAAAATTGATATATCATAAACTACACTTTCCAAATTAATAAAACTCATTTCCTTTTCTTAATTATTTTTAATTTTTAAATTGATACATCATACCATAGTTGAAGAAATGGAAATAAATAAAAATGATACCAAATAAATATCATCTCAAAGAAATAAAAGACATGAAAGATAAATGAGAGAAAGCTCCAACCTCAACATTTTAAATTTGCATACCCATTAAATTTTATATTTATATCTATATATAAAATAGTTATGAGATGAAAAATGTTTTTTGATTAGATTTATTCTCTTTTATATTAATGTATAATTTATAGGTTAATTTTATTGTGAGGATGTCTCATGATTGTGAGAAACAATTACAAGATTTTATGGATCTTTTGTTTACTGTGATTTGAAATTAATAAAAGTTATAATTTAAATTTAAAGTCAGATATTTAAAGTGTTTTAATTTAGAAAATATTTTTAATTTTTTTATGATAGATAATGGTTTAAAATGGCTTTTATATAATCTTTGGTTTATTTATTTCTGATCTTGAATGTAAGACAGGGAAATACAATTTTTATTAATCTTATCATACTTATTATTTATGTGATTAATTCAGAGATGAAAATTTTCTAAAATTTTGTAAAGAAGAATCTTATAATAAAATATAATATATAGCTATAAATTAAGTAGTTTACATTATTTATATCTTTTTTAAAAATAATCATTTCCTTTATTAAAAGCAATATTGTGATTAGGTACAGGCAACGGGGTTTTAATGTTAGGATTTGACGAATACTGATCAAGCTATAATCACAGTACTAAATCTGGAGGAGGACAGTGCCAGAGCTATAGAGCTTCACAGAAGAGGGCAAGTTCTGAGCCAACAAATGAAAAACGCGGGGTCCAATGGGACCCCATCTTATAAACAGGCAATGATGCACAAGAATAAAATGGCACTGGATGGGGTGCAGATCTCAGGATCTGAGAAGACAAGAAAGGAGGACCTGACCAACAAAGGAAAGCTAAACATCAAGGCCAAAGACACCCAAAAATGAAAAGAAATAAATGGCAGCAACAATACAGTAGGTAGAGACAAGAAAAACCCTTTTCCAGAGTAGATATCACAAGAGAAGGAGCTTGGGGATGAGTGAACAGGGAAAGAGGAAAATCTGAACCAAGGTAAAGAAGAACAGGAAGGAACAGCTATGGGTGCCAAAAAGAAAGAGAACCAGGGAAATTGCAAGCCTAAAGCCACTAAAAACATAAGGGTAATAATCTCTGACCCAAAACTACAGGTTTACCGACAACACATGGTAGGACACACAGTGATCTACAAGTTTATGGGTTTCTGGCCAATAGAACGAGCCCTGTGCTTATGGATCAAGCAACAATGGAAACCCAAAGGGGATGTAAGACTCCACCTAGGGGCCAAAGGATTCCTCAAGGTGGTTTTCACCAATCTGGATGACAAGGATTGTATCTTCAAAGAGGCCCGTATTTCTTCGCCTTAGCGGGTCTATACATGAAAACTTGGAAGCCCAACTTCGCACCAGGACAAGAAACCTTCAAACAGGTACCTGTCTGGATTCGCTTGTTTTCTCTACCAATTGACTACTGGAGAAATGCAGCGCTAGAACATATAGGCAATAAGTTAGGCACCTTCCTCAAAGCTTCAGAGACAACATTACAGAAGAGATACACCTCCTGTGCTAGAATCTATGTCGAGATGGATGTTTCAGGGGCTTTGCACGAGGGTCTGTGGTTGTAATACAAAGATGAAGTATATTTTCAAGCTATAGACTATGAGCGGATCTCATTTCACTACAGGAAATGTCATGAACATGGACATCTGATTATAGAATTCCCAATGAACAGAACGACGGAAAAACCCAAGGAAAATATAGGGGGAAAGAATAAGGAGGTTTTTATTTGACCTCATGCTAGACAGCGAGTAAACAAAAGACAACAAAATAAAGCAAGTACATCCATCAGGAGCACAGGCAATGCATTTGAGTTGTTGGAATCAGAGACGGAACCAGAGGAATCCAATCAAGAGCACGATCCACTGCGAGACAACCAGACCACAATGACACCAAGGACATAAGACCCCAATTCCAATCCATCAAGCAACATCCCACTTGCTCCTGGACCAACAGAGGAACTGGAAGAAGATTCAGAAATGATAACTAGTGAAATGAGGCTAGAAGATATGGAGCTAAGCGACATTCTAGAACAGGAAGGTATGGATCTACCAAACATGGTAGAACAATGGAAAAAGAAAGGCATAGAACACATATCTGAAGAGGAGGTGAATAGAATCAACATGTTATTCATAGCAAGACAACAAGCAGAAATGGACATGCAGAAAAGAAGCTTGGGAACAGCAAAGGGTATAGGGGTGAGAGCTCAAGGACTGCATCAAGCCACAACCAACCCAAAGCACTAGAAAAAACAAGGAAGAAGAACAAACAATGAATCATTACCAGAGTTCGATCAAATGCTCCTCAACTCAAGTAAAATGAAAGCCCTTAAGGCCTTCACACTTACTTCCTAAAAAATTGGTAAATATGAAAGTACTTTCATGGAATGCTAGAGGGATAAATAGCCTAAAAAACAACGCTTATTAAAGAAAAAAGTCAAAAAGGAATAACCAAATATGATTTTTTTGCAAGAAACTAAATGTTCCAGCAAAATAATGAAAATCATCAGTGAAAAATTGGGAAAATGAATGGATTGCGTAGAGATAGAAAGTAGTGGAATGGAAGGGGGCTTAGCCACTCTTTGGAATCCTCAAGTACTCCAGCTTATATCTTCTGAAGCTGCTATATCTCACATCTCAATAGAATTCCAAATGGTAGGGAACCCATACACCTATCCATGCACTACTGTTTATGGCCCTTAGAAACTAGAGGCAAAATTGCTAATGCTTAGAAGTCTATCCAAATTGCAACATAGATATTCCCTAGCAAAAACAATTTTTGGAGGAGATTTTAATATGATCACTTTGCTCACGAAAAAAAAAGGAGGCATCAGAATGCTCAATCAGGGTGTTGAAGCTTTCAAGGACTTTATCAAATCAACAAAGCTTGTAGACATCTTCCCCAAGAGCGGTGCATTCACATGGAACAATAAAAGGGGAGGTGATAGGAAAATTGCCTCTATAAACTAGATAGGTTCTTAGTTACAGAAACCATCCTTCTGGAAGGGATTATTGTGGATTCGAACATTCTACCAAGTGGAGGATCAAACCATTGGCCCATAATAATGAATGCGGCCATCCTTGGCACCCCAAGGAACAAACCCTTTAGATTTGAAAATTTTTGGATCAGTCATCCAGAGTTCACATCAAAAATAAAATAGTGGTGGAGCGAACCGATTGGTATAAGGGGAACCAAGATGTCAATCTCCAAGCTAAACTTAAACATATCAAAACCAGGTTATAATCCTGGAATCAAGAGGTCTTCGGAAACATATTTAAAGAAAAGAAGGTGTTGGAGGAAAAATTAGAACAGATTCACAAGGAATGGATCAAGGCGAATATCAATCAAGAAACAATGAACATAGAACAGATACTTATGCAGAATTGGCAGGCTAGATGCCAACAGGAGGAAACTTTGTGGAAGGAAAAATCTAGAATTCAGTGGCTTAAAGAAGGGGAAAAGAATAAAAAATTCTTTCATGCTTGGCCATTAATCATAGGAGTGCTAATAAAATATTAAGAATAAAGAATGAACAGGGGACCTCTTTTCAAACCCATCATGAAATATCAGCCCTCCTTATTAACCATTTTAGCCAAATTGCTTTGGAACCTAGCATTAACAGAGAGGATGTTATCAGGGATTTAATGACTTCTATTCCCAAGCTTATCACAGAGGATCAAAACAAGTCTCTGAATCTAGCAATCACCATGGAAGAAGTGAAAGAAGCACTAAGGGATATGCCCAATGGTAAGGCACTAGGACCGGATGGTTTCATCATCGACTTTTATAAAGCCTGCTGGGAAATAATCAAAACAGAGGTTTGGGAGGTGGTGGAAGACTCCCGACGCTCCTCATCTATCCTAAAAATCCCTCAACTCTACCTTCATAACCCTTATACCAAAGGAGGAGGAAGCAAACACACCGTTGAAGTTTCGCCCAATTGCATTATACAATGTTCTGTACAAGATCATATCTAAAGTCATAACTAACAGATTAAAGCCAATTCTTCTGGGGATCATTTTGGAAGAACAATCAGGCTATGTAGAAGGTAGACCGATTATGGATAACATATTGCTAGCTCAAGAGATGATTCATACTCTCCAAACTCACAAAAAAGTTGGCATGCTTATGCAGTTGGACCTTTCGAAGGCTTATGATAAGGTCAACTGGAACTACTTGGAGGCTATTATAGATGCCTTTGGCTTTGCGAAGAGATGGATAAAATGGATCCTAGCCCTGATTAAGTCTACCAGATTCTCCATCCTGGTCAATAGAGCTCCTACAACCTAATTTACACCTACTAGAGGTATACGGCAAGGGGATCCCCTGTTCCCCTTTCTGTTTGTTATACTAATGGAAGGTTTAAGCTAGCTTATCAGAAAGGAAAAAGAGGATAGCTTAATTCAGGGACTCCAACCCTTGCCCTCATGCCCTGTAACCACTCATCAGCAGTTTGTCGATGATACTATGTTGCATGGCACACCTTCAGTGAAAGAAGCTCTTGGTTTCAAAAGCATTCTCAGTCGTTCCAACCTTGCTTTAGGTATGGAACTCAATCTCTCTAAATCTTCCATATTCTTCTTTAACACGCACCTGGAAGTCCAAAAAAATCTATCCAATATCCTTGGGTTCAAGAGGTGTAACCTCCCTTCCAGATACCTAGGCATTCCGCTGACAGACAAACCTTGGCAAAAAATTCATTGGGAGAAAATGCTCGCTAATCTAGAGAAGCGTTGCCAGCATTGGACCCATAGAACCCTTAACTTTGCAAGCCACCTAGTCCTCACCAAATCCATCCTCCAGGCCATTCCTCAATTCATTCTTTCTATTCTCTTGGCACCAAAAGGGGTGCTTCAGAGAATCCAACTCATCCAAAAATCTTTCCTGTGGTCGGGAAACTCAGTTAAATAGAAGTGGTCCTTAATAGCATGGGATAAAATATGCAAACCCAAGCACTTGGGGGGGTTAAGCCTTCAGGACCCTTACGCTGTCAACCAAGCTTGTGGAGCCAAGTTATGGTGGAGATGGGTTAAAGAACTGAACATTCCTTGGGCTAAACATTGGAAAGCCAAATATGCAGATCATTATAGCCCTCAAAATCTGATCAGGATGTGGTAACCTCCAGAAGGGTCTCCAATCTGGAACCTAGCAAAAGCTAATCGAGCCATAATTCAGGAACAGAGTTTTTGGGAAGTCTGTAATGGACAGACTGCTTTGTTCTAGGAGGATGCTTGGCAGCAATTACCTAAACTTGAAAGCCCAGATTTCCTCACCATTCAGAGAAGATACCAGGAACAAGGAAAGATAACCGTGAATCATTATTGGAAGCTTGACACAACTAATCAATCGTGGAAACAATGGATCTTCAATGACACATTGCAACTAGAAGAGAGGGACAACAATATGATGGTTCTGCAAACAGATCTTTCTAATAGGAAAATTAGGAATGCTCAAGATACAGATCAACTACTTGGGGAAAGCTCAAGGGGGGTACCTTTACCCTCAAAGAAGCAAGAGCCTGTATAGAAGAAAGAGACCAAGGGGAAAAAGTCAATTGGTATAATAGGGTATGGGATGCTAAACTATGGCCAAAGATTAAAACTTTTGTATGGCTCTTGATGCACTGTAAAACCCTTACCTAGGAAAACCTACGGAAAAGAGGGTTCACAGGCCCCTCACGCTGCCCCCTGTGTGAAAATGAGGAGGAATAAATGAATCACCTCCTCAATAAATGTAACTAGACAGAAAGCCTCTGGAATTGGATGGAAACCATCTTCAAGAGCACGGACAGGGATAGAAACTCAATATAGGAGAGCATAGCAAATTGGCGAAGTAATTTTTCCAAATCTCAAACAGTTAATACTTTATGGAAATTAACCCCTACTTTCATAGTGTGGTCAGTATGGACAGAATGAAACAGAAGAGTGTTTTAGAATGAAGCTAAAACCATAGAGTTTATTGGAGCCATCATACTGCAAAACATGAGGAAAATGGCTCTTACCAGATGGAAAGCAGAACATAACAAGGATCTATCGGTGAATGACTTACAAATTCTACAGACGTTTAGAATTGAGGCAGGTACCAACTCCATTTCACCTGAACCGCGATAGCAACAAGGCCCCTCCACGAATGCTTGGCTACCACCACCAACAGGCTTTCACAAACTGAACTTTGACGGGGCCTCTCGAGGCAATCCTAGACTAGCAGGTATAGGAGGTCTCCTACGTAATTACAAAGGTGACATTCAACATATTTTTAGTCAATCTATGGGATAGGCCACCAACAATGAGATGGAATTCGCAGGTTTAGGGCAAGGGCTCCGAATACAAATTTTCCTGGGAACAGGAGCTACAGTGGTAGAAGGGGATTCGCTTTTGGAAATCAATGCCGCAAGGAAACTGCAGATGTTTGAAACCGAGTAAGGTAACGAAGCACTGGAGGTTGGCCAAGGTTACAGAGCTCATAGTAGAGCACCTCTCAAGCCTCGACGAAATCATTCTACAAGCAGTAAGAAGAACGACAAATGCGATGGCTGATTATCTGGCCAACTACGGGATCAATCACCATATTACTTACTCGGACACCTGTTGGCATGATGTCACATGCACAGAACTTCGGGACAAGTGTTTACATCTATCGAGAAAAGACATTCATTACAGGGAGGAGGGGTGTAGTAGTACGACGGGCACACGCCTTAATAACGAAAGAAGATAGCCATTAAGGCTCACCTCCTGGATTATTATACCCCGAATTGGATTTGGGAGGATAGGTACCATCACCCATAGTGGAAGATGAAGGAAATTCTACAGAAGAATGATTGTCAGAGAACTCTAGGCCCAACGGATGACACGTGGCCCATGATAAGAAACTTCAAGCATGACAAATCTATTGCTTCGGATCCCAGGCAGAGGAAGGCACTCCAGAAAAGAAAGAGGAGCAATTTTATTAGAATCCGGAGATCCATGCAAACCTCACTCAACCTATACGCTCATCCCTGCATTATAACTACAATATATTACCAAAGAGCTCTCTCATCTTATGCTCCTCACCCGACTCCTCGTTCTGAGAGCTCTATATTGTTCTTTGTCTGGTTCTCTGAAGTGTTTCCATCACCCGTTGTCACCTACAACAACACTATGTCAGCTGGGGGTAGTCGCAATGAGTCAGCGAATAGAGAGCTGAAGAAAGCTAGGGAGGCATATGAAACTTTAGTCTCTGCCAAAGGGAAGAAGAAAATTGATGAGATTGAAGTCGAAGTAAATGAGGAACGGGAAAGGCTAAACATGCAATCAATTGAGGAAGAAATAGAGTGGATTTCAGATCCAAGGACCTTGACCACTAGAGCCACGCAGTTTGTTCGGACACAGAGTGAGGCTTGGCGAATGAAAACCATGCTTTCCAAAGCTCTCGTCAAGTAGGGGGAAGCCATGAAAGAGGCATACTATGCCACAACCCTTGCATCGTCTAAAAACTCTGCAAGACTAGACACTCTAGAAATTTGCCTGAAGTCACTTACAGAGGAAATCAAAATGTTGCCGGAAGATCTGGGAGCCTTCACCAGGCTCTTTAAACTCTCTATCCAACAAGGTATGAACATTGTTGTTGATGTTCCAACGGAAGATACCAATGTTCTTGTGGTGAAACACCAGAATACCCAGAAAGCTCCAAAATCGAAACATGTTAATGCAGCAATTGGCCCTAGTGCCACCTCAAGATTATGTGGAACTCAAGATGTAGAGATGTCTGTGCACCCTGCACTGCGCCCACCAGCCTATGAGGACTTCATTTTTGAGTTTTGATCCTGTTCTGAGTCTCAGGTCATCCTAGTCACTCTTTAGTTTTGTCTTTTGGTACAAGCAGCCCTGCGTGGTTAGCCCCTTCAAGTTTTTCGTACTATATGGAAAGTTTAGTTAGTGTTGTTTTGTTTATGTCTTGGTCAGGCCTATCTTCTTACTTTGTAGGCTAGTTCTCCTATAAGGTTCAGTACAGACTTTTGATTGACCAAGCGAAAAGTGGAATGTTTTGTCTGGTTATACAGACCCTTGTATTTTATGTAACTTTGTGAAATAATATACTTTTACTCACTTACAAAAAAAAAAGATTGTGATTAGTTACCTAATGTATAAGAATAAGATAAACAACAAGGAATACAAGAGGCTTACCAAAATCATTTCAAATTCCAACCAAAACTACTTATGGCTAATGTGGAGATGATATAAAGATGTTTTGTCTTGAGTAAATCATTAGAGATTAAGGAAATAAATCATTTTAATTTTATGATAACATTAAAAAAATATTATTACATAAAAATTTAAAGAGAAATTATGTTGTGATTAAAAAAATAGAAGATAAAAGAAAATAAAGATAGTATAAGGAAGTGATTAACCTTAATCTAGAAAATTAAAAATATATATTTATTTTGACTAGTGTAAAGAATAAAATTAATAGTGCCAAAATAAAATATAATTTTAAGTTTGATGGTGAAACTAGGGCTTTGACAGCTCCTAAACCAGCTTAGATTCATCTTAACTCAAGATCTACCAAGCACCTAGAGGGATCCAATTTTAAGATGAATCTAGGCAAGTTTAGTTTCCCCTTAAATAGATTATATTCCACAAGAATACTTCGGGTCAATACCATGGATTCTCAAATAATTAATAATGAATGACATTTTAAAAAATTAAATAATAATAATAATAATAATAATAAAAGGAGTGAACCTATTATAGATCAAATAAAAGATGGTCAAATTGAAATCAAAATCAATAAAAAATAAATTAGAAATAACAATAACAACCTTCCATATAATCAAACTTGAAAGTGAAGATTAATATCAAGAGAAGAAACTAAACCATTTTATTTTTTAAATTGAAACAAAATATAGAAAAAATATATATTTGTAATTCAAGAAAGATTAAAATATTGACCTGAAAAACAATTCTTTTATCAAGAGAAAATTAACGAATAATAAGACGTTAATAAGCCTTAATAGAGTATAAGGATATTTATAAATATTTATGAATATCTATATATGGGAAAAAAAAAAAAAAATCAAATTATTAATTATAATAAAACCAAAATTACAATATTGGATGACTACTGAAGATAATTGGAAAAAAATAAAATTAATAAATGAATAAAATAATAAAAATAACTAAGATCATAATAAAAAATAAAGGGAAAGGTAAACCATTAAAACTCAAGGCTTAAAAAAAAAAAAAAAACTAAAATATGATTAAATTTAAATAAAATAAAACTAATTACATAAATTAAAAATTAAAAATGAAAATTCCCTGATGGGGGTGTCAAACAAGGACAGCCACCCATCATGTGAAGGATGCCAAGTGTAAGAGGTTTAAGACAGGGGAGGGTAGGGTAGTAGCTCCTCCACCACACCATAGTAAATACGTTTGTGTTCACGTGTCTGAACAATTATGTCCCTACAGTCTGCACTCGCTACGGTCTGTACTTGCTTCAACGCGATGGTTTTGTTCCACCTCTAGCTATATCTCATTGGTGATAATTTCCCCTGGTTTCCAAATGATCTTTTGTGCTTTACGCCTCTCTCCATGCTCGCATCCTCCTCGACATCTGCTCCAGGATGGTGGTCTATTCAGTTCGCCATAGGCGTGCCTCCATAGTTGTCATCTCACTCGTTCTAGCCACCCAAGAAACTTTCCTCCTTTGGGTCTCTCTAGTGGACTCTCCTTCATTAGTTTTGGCTAAATCCTTCTTAATTTCCCTCTGCTCTAGTGGTTCTCCTCCTTGGTCACTTTCGGGATGTTTCTGTATTGTTTGGTGTTGAATCTATAAATCGTTCCTTCGCAATTTTGGGCATGTAAGAGGTGTTGTTGTTCTTTGGGCAGTGACTCTAGGGTTAGGGTGTCAATGGTCTATGGGCTTCCTCACATTCTAGCTCCTGTTTGATGTGGACTTAGTTCTTAGCTCTTCCCTCATTGTTCTACTTAGTCTCAGGTGCCTGTGTCTTTCTACTCAACCCTCTCCCCATGGGCTTCTATCCTCTCTAGCCCAGTTTTGCTATTCTTAGATGGAAAATTTAGGGTGGTGGGGCTCTTGGTATTGGTTCTCCTTTTCTCCCTGGTTTGCGGATGGTCTTGGTCGGTTATGGGTGGTTTATATCCCTCGGGTGGCGAATTCAAGGTGGCAGGGCTCTTGGCATTGGTTCTCCTTTTCTCTCTAGTCTGCAGCAGGTCTTAGTCGGTTCTAGGTGGCTGATGGTATATCTGGGGGAGTCCCTCCTCTCTAGTTATGCAAGTCCCTTTTGTGCTCCACAATGAAGCCATGTCTGCGCTTCTTGCACCTAATCACTCTGGAGAAGCTGGAAGGTGCTACCTCCCCCCCCTGTTGGGTCTCGAGGTGATGTTGTTACTATTCAGGAAGGAAGCTCCAGGTAAGGAGTGAGAGGCTCTGATCGCAGGGATCGTAGCTCATTTGTGGCCTCTAGGGCAAGATTCTGTCGTCAAACGGTCTCGCAGCTCAGTCATGATGCAGGTGTGGGTGGTTGTGGGAAAGGGCATCTTTGTGGCTCGAAAATGTGGGGCCACACCAGCCAAGGTCACTCTGGTTCCACGGGCAAGACATATTCTAGGAGAATAGGTCCCTCCTCGACAATTCTTGTGTTGCTCCACTCCATCTCTGCTCATCTGGATTCCCATGATCAAGCTCGCAGAGAGGAACATGAGATTTTCATGGCAAAATTCAAGCAACTCTAATACTTTCAGTGCCATGTTTGTGAGAGGGTGGTCATAGTCTAGCGCGACCAGAACCTGCTAACTAAAAAGGTTGAAAAGCTTGAAACTAGGCTCCCTCACTTCGAGAACCATGTCAAATGCATGTATCGTCTACCACCTCCCCTAGGTACTGGGTTGGAAAACCCCGCTTCCATCACATCTGGTGACTGAAAATGTTCACTGGTGTATTTCTTGTTTTGTTAGTTTTCTATAATTTTATACATCTTAAGGTCTGGACCTCTCAATAGGCAAATTTTCTTTTTGTACGTTTTATGGTCATCGCATTGGTCAACAAACCTGGTGAGGGTGAGACTACATGTTTTTTGATATCCATGTATAAACCTTCTAATTAATAGAAATTTCGACTTACAAAAAAAATGAAAAATGAAAATATAAAAATAAAAATAGACAAATAATAAAGTAAATAATTTATTTAAGAGGTAAGGGCACAGACCCAACAACTACTAATTTTTAGCCACCGTCTCTATTTAGATTACATGGCCTTCTTTCCATATCTTTGCCCTCACTAAACTTTCGATGATGAAAATGCTCAATCCTTGCAATGACTCGGGCTTCTTCAATGTAGATGTGATGTTTTGTCTTATCCACATGTTTAACCAAAGCTCAGGAGAGGGTCCTCCCATGTTTGATGTCAGTTGCATGCTCATGAATATTTTGATTTCTTGAGTGACCTATTTAACCAATGTATGGGGTTCTACAAGAACATGGGACATAAACACCTTTCATATTCTTGGGGTCGAGTAGGTCTTTCATAGATCTTAAGGAGCTCTCAATTGTTTTTAGGGGCCTAAAGTTTGAAGGAACCTTATGTGTCCTCAGGATCCTAGCATTTCTGTCAGTGGTCCCTTGTATAAAAGGAAGATGCACTACTGAAATCTGATATTTGGGTTCTTTTTTAATAATAGGACCTTTACTAGCTTTAAGGAAATCTTTAAGACCCTGGTGCCTACTATACCCATTATTATTGAAAACATTAAGGAGATGAGCTTTCTCATCATTCAATTGGTTTTCATTAGAAATTCTTAGCGCATGAGTAGCTAAAGTGTTGAGAACACCCAACTTTTGAGCAGGGAAATGATGGGACTTAGCATGAAGATATTTCTATGTATGAGTTTTCTTCTGGAATACATGGTAGGAGAAAAAACCATCATCCTTCTTGGAAATAAGAACGTCAAGGAAAGGAAAGCTACCATTTACTTCACATTCCATAGTAAACTTTATGGAGCTAGATTGATTGTTAAGGTGTTGGAAAAAGGGGTCCAACTTTTCATGACCATGAGGCCAGATGACACATGTGTCATCCACAAACCTCTTCCAAAGCTTTGGTTTGAACTGAGTTGAGGCCAAAGCCTTAGATTCAAAGTCCTCCAAAAACAAGTTGGCAGCTATAGGGTACAGGGGGGAACCCATGGCAACACCACATGTTTATTCATAGAATTCCCCTTCAAAGTTGAAGAAGGTAGAAGTAAGAAAAATTTCAACCAATTTAGCTGTATCGGGGTATGTGATGCAATTGATGACATCAATAGCCTCATTAATAGGGATATTAGTGTAAATGGAGACCACATTGAAACTTACAAGAATATCTCTAGGATTAAACTTTATACCCTTTAACACATTAACAAATGATGAGTAGTCTTTGACAAACGACTCTGTGAGGCCAACAAGGGGTTTTAGCTTCTGGGCTAAATATTTTTCTAGAAGATAAGTTGGCCCTCCTATCGTGTTGATAATGAGTCTTAGGGAAGCCCCCTCCTTATGATGAACCACACTGGTTGGTTTGAAACATGTTAGAAAATTATTTATGATGTGATTATCACCGAAAAATTTCTTAGTAATCAAGTTATGGATCACATAAGCCTAAATTCATAGTTTACATTACATTAACCTTTTTATTTACTTTTGTTTTTATTTTTATTTTTATGTAATTTGAGTTAGTCAAAATGTTAAACATTACATTACAACATCTCTACCATGCTGGGATTAGAGTGTCTCTCACTGCAAATATAAAGGGATGAAAGAATCTATCATCTCTATCTTTTTTTGATACCAATATGGTTGAAAATAAAAGTAATCTCTTAAATTTGTGGTTTTTGTTTAAATTTGGATCACTCTGTCTATACCCAAATTAGATATCACTTTCAAAATATTTATCACAATATCAACCTTCTTGACCTTCTAACTCGTCAAATATATGATGATTTTGAAACACTTTTCTTAATACTTTTCACACATAAATATGAAATTTTAAAGAAATTCGAGAGAACTCTAACTTTTACTAAGAACTAATAAAACAAATTATATACCAATTAATTTATATATATATATATATATATATATATATATATATATATATATATATATATATATTATTTATGTGTTTTCTAAATAATAATATTAATCTTTAAAATTATCACAATTATTTTACTACAATTATTTCTAATGGGATCGTTTTGAGATTAAAGCATGTTGCATTTAGAAAGTGCCAATTAATTGTTCGTTATGTAAATCACTCTCTAGAAATATAATCAAAAAAATCGTTTGGTAGTGTTAAGATATCCCATTTATAAATGGCTCTTTTACTAGCAACTTTTCCAACTCAAGAGGACTTAGACAAGGGTGACCTCTATCTCCCTTATTATTTTTGTTGGTGACGGAAGGCTTGAGTTTGTGGTTGTTGAAAGAAAATCAGGAAGAAAACATCAAAGGCATAAAAATATCAATTTATCACTCACTTATTGTTTGTGGATGATGTTTTGTTGGTGGGGGCAGCATTGTCTTGGAATGGCAGATTTTTCATAAGCTCATTCACATTTTGTTTTAGGCAACTGGAATTGAGATTAGTCCTCAAAAATCGTCCTTTTATCATAATGTGGCCAACGTGGAGCTTCTCATGTCCATTCATTCAATTCTTCCCTTTCATATGGTTTTCATGGATTATGGTTTTAAGTATCTGAGGTTCTCCCTTAAGCCAAATGGATATCTTAAAGAAGATTGGAAGTGGCTTCTTAGAAAAATAGAGCAGAAAATTAGTTTGTGGTGCTATAACTAGTTATCATTGAGGGGAAGAATGATTATTGTGAAATCAGTATTGGGAAATATCCATGTTGTCTAGCTTGTGATATCCAAAATTCCTAAACCAATTATAAACAATATCAGACAAGGAATGCTCACTTTATGTGGATTGGTAAAAGAAACATAGAAGTGATGCACCTTGCCATTTGAGCCTCCCTATCCAAACCAAAATATTTTGGAGGATGGGGCTTCAATAATCTCTCATGGTTTAGAAAAGCATTAGCCCTAAAAAACTTATGGAGAAGCTTGTTTGGTGGCGCTCTATGGAGCCATGTGATTAAGGAGAAGTATCTTAAGAAATTGCCAGTGGTGTATAGGCTTAGAGGAGTTACCAAAAAACCTGACAATAATGGATCCATTGTCTGGAAGGTGCTCATGGACTCTTTTCCCCATCTCTACAACTGGTTGTCCTGGAAGGTTGGAAATGGAAAAAATGTAATATTTGGCAAGGGTCCTTTTATAGGGGGTGCCCATGTCTATAATTTTTCAGCATACCTGCTTCATACTCTGACCTCCAAAGGCTATATCTTCTTAAATGATGTATCTTCTCAGGGTAAATAGTTGACTTCTTCAGATTTAGACCTGGTTGAATCCATGGTTGAAGAGTCGAACTCCTTCAATAAGGAATTAAAGATAAATGGGGTATCCCTGAATAATTTAGAGGATCAATTGGTATGGAGTTGAAATAATACGATGGGCAGGGTTAAAGTAAATATGGAATACAAAGTTGTTTCCCACTCAACTGTGGATCAGGATATTAGATGGTGGATCAAAAACATTTGGAAATAGAACATTCCAAATAAGCTTAAATGTTTTTCCTGGCTAGTGCTTCAAAACAAAATCTCGACCTGACGAAATTTGCAGTTTGTAGGGCCAAACCAGTGTTGTCTTTGTAGAATTCAAGATGAACATGTTGATCATATCTTCTTCAATTGCAACATCTCTACGAAAATATAGCATTCAATGTTGATGGCCTTGGGCATTAAGGAAATTCTTTTTCAAACCTCTTTCGAGGAAATACTACAACACTGAGTGGGAAGATTTAAAAATCATTTTTCTATCCCTATCTTTGTTGCCTAGGGTTTTGGCTTCTAAGAAACAAAATAATCTTCAAAAATTCAACTTTAAATATTCTATAACTCTCAGGTAGGATTGTTTCTTACTTCATCGAACACCCCTCACCATAACTCTAGATGAATCTGAGAATAATACACTTCCCATGTCTGCTCCAAGAACATCTGATTCGTTTCTTTGATGGTGCAACACAAGAGAACCATTGTGGATGGGGGGAGGATGAAAATGACAAGGGATAAAGCTATGTTTTTCAGAGTTGGTTTATGAATTGGAACAAATACAAAAGCAAAAGTAATTGTTGTTTGGGTACTAATGTTATTAGCTACAATAAAGAACATTAAAAGCATTCAAATTATGGGGGATTCTAAGTGTATATTTGATTGGCTAGTAGGTAAAGAAAAACTAGAGGTTCTAGACCTTGCAGCATGGAAGAGAAAAATTGAAGAGACAAAGAAGAAATTTCAGGAAATAAACTTTCAACATATTTACAGAGCTCAATTCAACTGCAAATAACTTATCCATAAAATCTCCTCAAATGGAACCTAGAATCATTTACTTAGAAGAACTCAATGGATCAACCATCCAGAGTGTTCACACAATTCCATTAAGCTGATGGCATAATTTTCAGATCTCAACAACCATGCAAGTAGTATTTTTTATTATTATCATTTCCAGTTTTAAACAGTGAAAAGAAGGAAAGCTATATATGTTCAAAATATCCACTAATTTTTCACTGATTATGTTGTCCATTTACAGTTTCCAAAATTTTGTAAACATTATAAGAGCCATGTATCCTACTCATTTTTGGATTGAGTTTTCTCCAATATTTATTGCAACAAATTCAAATTTTTCTTCAAGCGTTAAGCTATTTATTGCTTATATTAACAACCTCTTTGTAGGTTATGAAAATTACAGTCATGATATGCATAGTCTATACCTTTTTTTTCAAGAAGAAACTAAATATTTTGTTATCAAATAAACATATACATACGTTGTCAATACTGAACCCAAAAAGAAAGCCTAGACTATCAGAAATCACCAAGTCTACTCCCCTTAACAGAGTACTCAACAATCATTCCTGGGAAAACAAAAGAGTTGACATATTCTCTAATAGCCCTAATATACAAAGTACCTGAATACCTATACAAAGTACGTGAATACCTTTAGTCAAAATTTAGATCTAAAATTATTAGAAAAAAGTATCTACCTTATTAATTCCATTGAAAAAATTCCGAGTTGATATGCTCCCCCTTAATGAAGGTCGAGAACTTGATATTTCCAGGTCTCATAGCAAGCCCCTCCTTCAATAAATTGTTTGCTACAACATTGAATTTCCTGTGCACGTGAGAGAAAGTTCCTAGATGAATAGTTTTGTTTTTTGTTTTTGTTTTTTTTTTTTTTTTTTTAACACATGGTGAATCTCTGCTTCCATGTTGACCTGAGAGTCACCAAACACATGCATAACCTCAAGCTTTTAATCGTCTAGCACAATACATTAAGCCCCATAAAGTGATTGTTTATGGCTTATTGCAGTCGCAGGCAGTCGCAGGGTCATATGGTGCGGCCAAGGGGGAGCCCGTGATCGCCTGTCCAGCAGGTTCATTTGTGGCGGCAAAGGCGGAGCCAGTGACCGCTTACCAATTCTACCCATCGGCCGCCTCCTCGTCGCATCTGCCACCGAATAACCACTACCCTGCACCCCCGGCGGGCTATCCCCCACCACCGCCTTACTACCAGGGTTACTCTCCGCCACCCTACCAGGGTTACCCTGCTAACCAGGGCTACACACCCCACCCGAGTTATCCGCCCGTTGTCCCTGCGGCGTAGCAGCCGGCCAGGAAGAATAATAAACTGGGGATGGGTTTAGGGGCAGGCTTAATTGGCGGAGCTCTCGGTGGCCTGTTACTTGGAGATATTATCAGCGATGCCAGTTACGATGCAGGGTTTGATGATGGATACTATGGTGATGGCGGTGACTTTGGCGGCGATTTGTAACCGGTTGGTTTCGAAATCGGTGCCAGAGATTTGGCAGGCCGCTCAAATGACAGAATCTGTATATGGTGGATTTGGGTTGGATTATTGCAGACAAAAATGGCGTTTTTTTGTTTTATTGCACTTATCCCCACGTCCTCACACCCTGTCCCTTTCTCCGATTTTCGGTGGATTTCTCTTTGTAATAATACAAATAAGTTTATCTCTAAAGTTATTGCAGGCAGGATTAAGGAAGTATAATGAAACTATATCTCGCCGAAGCAATTCGGCTTCTTATTAAGCCATCAGGTTCATGACGCTGTGGCCACGACACATGCATGTCTACACTCTATTCATTCCAAGGAAGAGGAGGCTATAATTATGAAATTGGATTTACATAATGCATATGGTTGTATTGATTTATCATATTTGTGTAGGATCATCTTAAAAATTGGATTATCAGTTGATAATGTCACTTGGATAATGGCAAGTGTGCCTTCAACAAATTTTGCGGTGTTAATAATTGGATATACATCAAACTTCTTTTCGGCTTCCAAAGGTATTCGTGCTCTTTGTCTCCTATATTATTCATATTGGTCATGGATGGTGTCAGTGTAAAGCTTAAAGAGACACATATTTTGGGTACATATCAAGGTTTACAGTATCCCACTCTCTCCGTTACACACCTCTTTTTTGTTGATGATGCTTTAACTTTTGGAATGGTATAGTGGGAGAAGTGGTTGACCTTTTACCATATCATGGTTAAGTTTGGAGCAGCCTTGGGTTTGATTATGAATGGTAACAAATCTATATTGTTATTCTCCTTTGTTGATCAATAAGTTATTATTCATATTGCCAGTGTTTAATGTTGAGATGTCCTTCCCATTATGGTTTGTCTTACATGGGTTTTAGATTAAAGGCTAACAACTACATGATCTCGGAATAGGGATGGATAGCGGAGAAGATTTATAAGTGCTTTTTTCTATGGACACACCATTAGATATCTTTGTGTGGTCGATATATCTTGATCTCGGACTTACAACAATTGTTTATACATTGGATTCATCTCTTTTCATCTCTTTTGGCTGCCCTCATTTATTATTAATAGAATCAAAGCTATCATCACTCACTTTCTCTAGTTTGGGAATAAGGGACACCAAAAATTTCGCTTGGTAAATTTTGATGCTATATCTAAGGGGAAAAATGCTGGAGGATGAGTATTCTTGACTTGAAGAGGTTTGTTTGAGCTCTATTAACTAAATCTCTATGGTGGGCTATATTTGGTAGGGGTATATGGCAAGTGATTATTGCATAGAAGTACTTAAAATGAAAAGCCTTTTTTGTTGGGTACAAAAGGGGCATGGTTGGGATAAAAGAAGGCTTCTATATCTGGATGAGTTTCATAAAGGTAAGAAAATGGCTACTTAATAAGATGCTCTAGTTTTTTGGCAAGGGGAGCCACATTTTGTTTTGTCTGGATTCAATTCTAGCTATTGCTCCATCACCTTTTTACAATATTGATTTTATTGTTTCTTTACTCAATAGAGGTATATGTTTCATGGATCAAGTTATTTCTCAATGGTAGTTGGATTTCCCCTATCTTGTATGAAAAAGTGCATAGGAGATTGGTTTATCGAGAGGTCACATGTTTACCTAGCACTGCCTCATACATGAGTTTAGGTATGTTGACTTCATGAAAAAGAAAATGAGTGATTCTCTAGTGTGGAATGGTGTATTGAAGCAGGGCTCAGTGGTGGTCTCAAAGGTTTACCAAAATATTTCAAATTATGTCAATCTAATAAATAACATTTACTGGTACCGGAAAGCATGGAGGTGGCATGTTCCTTTTAAAGTGGTCATTTTTTGTTGGTTGGCCTAGGAAAACAAAATTCTCACCTTGGACGATATCTACAAAAGGGGATTCTTAGGTCCATGGTGGTGTGTATTTTGTCATAAGGCTCAAGGGAGTGTTAAACCTCTTTATTCAGTGTCCCATGTCTGTGGAGGTCTGGGTGTGCATTATGAAGCATGTACAAATTTTCCAGGTGGGTTCTTTCGATTCATTGGAGTCTTGGTTCAAGTGATGGTTTAACAAGAAAGGGAGATATAAAGTTCTACCTCTATACAAAGTATGGGAGATTTTGGAAGCTAGAAATCTTGTTATCTTCGACAACAAGCCTCCCATTATCTACAACATCTTCTCTAAAACATTGGTTTGGCTATCGAAGGGGGTGGGGAGGGCTTCCCTTGCAATCTGATAATTTTTCCAAATCTTTGTCTCCTCCAATGCATGTGGTTTTTCCTACAAGTTTCTTTTATGGTGCGGTTCGTGATAGTAGGTGTGGTTGTGGGGCATGGCTGAGGATTAATCCTCACATACACTTTCTTATTTTCTAGTTTAGTGGGTATGGTACAAATCAAAATGCTGAACTACTTACACTCTAGGGTCTGTTGGTCTCACCTAAGCGCCTTCAGTTGTGAAATCTTTCTGTATAATGGGACTCTAGATCAACTATTGATGCGGTGGTTGAGTGGTGCACCTTCTCGGCCCCTTCTTTGGCAATATGGATGGATCGTATTAAGCTCTTGGTGTGATCCTTTGAGCATATCAACCTTTCTCATGTCTGTGGGGAGTGCAACACAGTGGCAGATATTCTCTCAAAGCAAGATTTGGTAGTTGCTCCTAGTTCAATCCAGTACAATTTTTTTGTGGAGGGAAAGTTGATGCCAGAGGTAAATTTCAATGCGCAATAATTGGATCATGTAGGAATTTACAAGGTAAGTTCCTCACACAGAACACCAAAGGACACCGCTCACAAACAGATCACAGATCAATACACCAGTATTTTTGACGTGGTTAAAACCCTCAAAGAGGGAAACAGT
>APFE031588852.1:41882-78826 GCA_000404065.3 Pinus taeda
ATAAATTTTTTTTTAGCATATTTTTGGCACTTTCAATTTTCTTATGAACATTTTTTTATATGTGAGTGATTTTCATGCTGATTTTGAGAAGTGTTGATGTAGCATCAACCCCCTTTTTAAAAGGGTTTATTTTTTACACTTTAAATTTGTTTATGTATCATATATAAATATTTTTCTTTTAAATGTTAATGATTTTCACGCTAATTTTGAAAAATCATGTTAATTTTGAAAAGTGTTGACGCAACATCAACCATTTTTGTTTAAAGGGCTTTTTTTTACGCTTTAAATTTTATAATGTATTAAGTGTAGATAACTTGTTTTAAATGTGGTGAACTTTCATCGTTAGTAAATAAAACATAAAAAATTAAAATAATTAAAAAAATAAAAATATCTTGAAAAAAATCAAATATATAAAAGTATATATAAAAACAAAAAAAAAAAACCATAAAATAAAAAAAATAAAACATAATATAAATAAAAATATTAAAAAAAAAATAATAAACAACGAATAAAAACATAAAAGAAATACAAATAAATAAATAAATAGAGAATATTTGAAAAAAACACATTAACCAACAGAAAATATTCAAAAATATAATATATATTTTAAGTTAAAATAAAAATAAAAAAAGAAACCAACATATATATATTAAAATAAAATATTAAAATAATAAAAAAATAAAAAACTTACAAAAAATTATATTTAACATTTATTAAAAAATAATTAAAATTTTAAAATATTAATAAAAAATATATATATTGAATTTCAAAAATAATTTAAAAAATTCAATTTTTAAATTTTTATTAAAAACAATGAAAATAATATATAAAAAAACAATCAATTTAAAATTAATAAATTAACTAATTATTTTTTTTTGAAATTAGTCGGCTTACCAAACAGTAGGCCCAAGGTGTTAATTTTGTTTTTTTCAAACAAATTTTATGTTTGATTGTTTTTTTTTTTTAATCGGAGTCTTGATGATAACTATAGCAAGTTGCTCAAAAGGCATATAGCATTTTTGTTTTGTTTTGTGTTTTTATTTTTATTTATTTATTTTGCAGGGTTCATGTGGATCTTCGACTAATAAACTTACCCTATCATGTGTCAATTTGATAATTGATTTGCTAATTTTCATTATAATAGATCAAGTTTGCCCCCCCATTCTGTCAATTTCATGGTTGATTTTAAAATTTCATTGTAATAGGTCAAAATAACTAACACTGCATTTCAATTTGATGGTTGATTTTTAAATTTTCGTTGCAATGTGTCAAGTTGTCTTAGGCTAAGATTTTAAAATACCTATACTTTGAACATTTAAAAAGGAAATTACTCTTGGTACAATAACTCTTTTGTTCAGGTGTCCACTTTTAAAGTTTGTTTTAGTCATAATTTTTCCATAATGTCATAGTTGGAATATATTGAAAATGTAAGGCTTTTGTAGTCGAGATATTTGGTTTTGAAAAATTGGCAAAATTTTAAGGTTTTTCTAAGTCATGATATTTTATCTTTAATGTTATGGTTGAAAACAATTATAAGTATTTAATCTTTAAAGTCATGGTTGAAAATTGTTGGAATTTTAGGGCTTTTCAAAGACATGATATTTTATCTTTAATGCCATGCTTGAAAATTGTTGGAAATTTTAGGTTTTACAGAGTTTTGATATTTTATCTTTAATGTCAATGCTAAAAAATATTGAAAATTTACTCCCAGAAAAAGACGTTATTCTAGTGTCAATACTTTTCATTTTCAGGGCGGGTTTTGCACAAAAAAATTTGGCTTGTACTGTTATTTTTTAAAAATATTGAAAATTTACCTCGAAAAAAAAGTGGTTTTCTAGCTGTTTTTCATGTTTTTTTGGGGTTTTTTGGCTAGAGTTCTCATTTTGAGGTAATAGTTCTCGTTTGAATGGTAACTTCGTTAATATATATAGTTATATTCTATAGTGATTTATTTAGAGTGGTTCACTAACAGTGAGTGGTTGCTACATCCACGGAAACATCCATGATCAACCCAAAGGGATCTACCTGTCATCCAAACTAATAAGGCCTAACCTTAAGGGCATTGAGGAGATTTGACCATGTGACCTCTTGATACGAGGTAGTTAGCAATAGGAACTTGACCAACTGAGCTATCCCTTGGGGCTTGTTATATTCTGTAGTAATTATTTTAATGGACTACGCACATAATTTGTAAATAAAATTATTACTATGTTAGATTTTAATAGTCAGATTTAAATACCTTACATTAATATATTAACTATTTTTTATAATTTTGAATTGATTTAAAAATGTTAGTGAAATATGGATTTTTTAATTTCTTCTTATCTTGATGATGAACCATGGTAAGTGGTTCAAAACGCGCCGTCTTTAAAATCTATATGTGATTACTATCCCAAGTAGGAGTTACAAGACAGAAAATGTGTCAAGATCTAGAAGGAAAAAGAATATCCCTACTTCCAATGTGCATGAACTGAGAAGACATTCTTGGTTAAACATATATAACAACATTAAACTTTCGTAACATTCATCATCATTTATAACATTTAATTGTTCTTTGAATCCTAAATGATGGTCCCTACCTTTGAAAATCTCACAAGTTTCTTCTTTCAATTCTCACATGAAGGTTATGAGAATTTTTTAAAAGTAACAAGTTTTTTAAAGACATATAAAGTGTAGTGTAGATTCGTGCTTGCAAAAAAGGAGTGTGTTATTGCATATAACTATAATGCGCCATGGAAGGCTCATGTAATTATCAATATTAAATTCATAAATAAAAAATGAAATAGAAATAATTTTGCATGCATGTATTGATAATATGATACAAATGTTTACAATGTTAATCTTCTTAAATTGTGGCGATCTAATGTCGATTAAATTCATCTAGTTGTTTTTCAACATGTAATCGTGAAATATGTTGCAAAATATGGTTCAAAACTAAAAAAGAGGAGTTCTTTATTTTGAACTTTGTCAAGATTTGATGAAAATAATTGAAAACATAAAAGACATTGGATATCCATCTTTGCATGTGCAGAAAAAGCTCTTTGTAAAAACATTTAGTTTTTTAAATCCTCTTACCCTCATGCAATACTTGATTGTTGTGCTAAAATTTCCATGTACATCCTCCCAAAAAAACACTCAAACCATTTCTGCCCCTCTTCACCATAAATGATAACAATGTACATTCATCGCTGATAAGACCTTGAAGCATCTTCCTTGTTCTCTAAATCCACTAAAACCTCTATCTCTTGATTTATTTTTTTTACCTTATGAACAATTTCATTGTCGTTCTCATTCCACATTTCTTCCACTTTTTATTTGGAATTGTGAAATTCTATATAGTTATGATAAGTTTTTCCTTTAAGAAAGTTCTTACTATTGTTTTATAGTAATTTTCGTTACATGTTTTAAGACATCAAATGATATGGTGCTTCTAATGAAGAACATTTTTTCCAACTAATTTGATTTTGTATAGTAGGCTTTCAAATATTAACATACTTAAAAATTAGTTGAATAGGTTCCTTATTTTATCATGGAGTGTGTATCTATGTATTGTGTGGTTCTTTAGTCACAATTTATCTTATAGTTGATTAAATTTGTATAAATTTATAGATATATATTTTGTTGTATCTCATGAAATAAATTTGGCTCTTCAATTTGGTAATCACTAGAATGATTTTTCATGAATCTCCTATTCTCTCGAATTCAAAATATTAACCACATTAGTAAGTTCTTTAAGTAATACTCCCCCCTGAAATATGTATTTATTAGTTTATTATATAATAATTTAAACTTAATTTATATTAGCCTTTAGTTCAACAACCTTGAAAATTGTTATACAAATGAGTAGATTTAAATAATTGGATTTAAATAATTGAAATGTTTGGTATATGATATATATGAAAACAATATAACACTTTCCTTGTTATAGTAGGGATCACTTTTAATTTAGGATTTAGATAGTCTTTTAAAGAAATAAAAAGTTGTTGCTAAGAATAAGTAAATTTGAAAAAGGTCTTGAAATGCTTCACTTTGTTGTAGAAATCACTCTTAGTTTAGGACTTATATAGTCTCTTGAAGAAACGAAAAATTGTTGCTAAGAATAAATAATTTTGAAAAAGGTCAAATGCTTCACTTAGTAAATGGAAACAATATTTCTAATACCCTTCTCCCATATTCACTCAAGCTAAATGGTCCACTGGGGTAAACATGTGACTATTACAGATCCATTTGGGCATATCACTCCCATCATCCATATCAGTGTTTTAGGGCCCATCAAAACCTAATTTCAAATGCTACATGCCCTAAACAAGTCAACCCATTGAATGCCTCCTTTCCAGACAGTTTCATGACTTGAAGACATCCTAAAATGACCTCTAGAGGGACCAGCATAGTTAGGCCCATGTAAGGGTGTGCTGTAGAGCAGTTGAGTCCATGCCAGGGTGCTCTACAGAGCACTTAGGTCCTCTGTGACATGTGTTGGGCAAGATTGAGCGAAATTCACATAGGGTTTGGGGAATATTCTCTCTTGGAGTCTTCTAGAATTTCCCCTCACTTATCAACTCCTATGAGATCGAAAATGGATGAGGAATGAGTTAAGATGCATCCAATCCTCTTATCCCTTCCTCCATGGAACTAATTCTAAGTATGGAAGGCCATTAAATACCCCCATTTATGACATAACCTCTTCCATCTTCCTATAAATTGAGCACTCATCTAAGTGATTAGGGGTTGGACTTTGATGATTGGAAGGAGACAATGTTAGTTTGAGATTTGAGACTATTGTAAGCGCTGTTATGCTGCCGGATTGTCATGCTTATGATGTGATGTTGATGGAACCAAATTTGGAGGAGTGACTTCAAATCAGGCTTCATGGTTGTAATTCTTCCTTCTATTCAGCAAAGTATTTGCACGTTTTTCCATATGATTATCTTGATATGTGATGCTTATATATGTGAATGTATTTGATTCCATTTACTTGTAATCAATAGATCTTTTGCTTTGATTGGTTCTTTGTCTTTTGTTGATGTTTATAGGTACTTCTCAAGCGTGTTAAGTACGAGAGGGAGCGACAGGATCGATACAAAGGAGGCAAGAGGAAAGCGAAAGTACAAGTAAGTCCACTCATTCTCTTTGTCTTATCTATTGTTTATAGGGAAAGGTTAAAGTGCTTTAAATTGTTGTTTTAGATATAACTACTGTCTACAAAATTAGTATTTATCCGAAGATAACAAATTCTCAAAAACAAATTAGCGAATCTGCTAGGGAATGATCATTGTTCCAAGTAGCTTATCACATCCTAGGGCACTCTAGTAGACCTTACTTTCTTTCATTGATTCTATTTCAGCCTTGTTGAAGTGTTTTTTGGTCAAAAAATTGAGTTTAGATGACTCTTGAGTGGCCTCTCAGGAATCAGCGCAGGCTTGGTTGGGGGACAGTGCTCTGCAGAGCACCCTTGAGTGAGAGACAGTGCTCTGCAGTGCAGTTAGACCCTCTTTAACCTACGATGATCCACCTTAGGGAAAAGTTTCACCTTTGGATTGGGTTTTTTCTCCAAATTTCCCTCTGTTTATGCTTGTTGAAAGATCAATGATTGTAGTATCTCTGAAATCAACTTGTATTTCCTCTTTCCAGCCCTACTTTGGCTTGATTTATTAATGTTTCTTAAATGATTTCTTTATCATTATCATTTCATTGCCAAAGTTAGATTATAGTCAATTAATCTTTGTTCAAAAGAAGTGTTGTAAAAGTCTTCTTTTCCTTCGAAACAGAACTGTTGTAAATACTTTATTCTTGTAAAAAGATTGATTGATTGTAGGTGCATTAGTTTCCTTTTATTCATCTTAACATTAAGGAAATTGAAAAGAAAAACTTGCATCGTTCATATTGTAGTTTGTGAATGCTTGAAAGGAATAGCTAGGGAAATTGCATGAGATGTGCTCTTTTCTCTTTGTCAAAGATCTAATTGCTCTATCCCTACTAGCTAAGGTTTTCATTGTTCAAGTGAATGACAAGAATTCTTATCATATTAGTTGCATTTTAGGAATTACAAACATAAATCACATGTTGAACCTTGAAAGGAAAATTCTAAAGAAAATCAACTTAAAATTTATCTAAATTAACCTAATGGAGCATTGTCACTTAATGAAAAACATCTAGAGGTCTAGGCTAGAGATGTGTTCTAGTGTCATAAAACATAGCAGCTATTACTAACTTCGTGTTGTAAAAGTCTTCTTTTCCTTCGAAACAGAACTGTCGTAAATCCTTTGTTCTTGTAAAAAGATTGATTGATTGTATGTGCATTAGTTTCCTTTTATTCATCTTAACATTAAGGAAATTGAAAAGAAAAACTTGCATCGTTCATATTGTAGTTTGTGAATGCTTGAAAGGAATAGCTAGGGAAATTGCATGAGATGTGCTCTTTGCTCTTTGTCAAAGATCTAATTTCTCTATCCCTACTAGCTAAGGTTTTCATTGTTCAAGTGAATGACAAGAATTCTTATCATATTAGTTGCATTTTAGGAATTACAAACATAAATCACATGTTGAACCTTGAAAGGAAAATTCTAAAGAAAATCAACTTAAAATTTATCTAAATTAACCTAATGGAGCATTGTCACTTAATGAAAAACATCTAGAGGTCTAGGCTAGAGACGTGTTCTAGTGTCATAAAACATAGCAGCTATTGCTAACTTATCTACAATACATCCCAAGTGTGATACCTCATTCCACGTATGTGAGTATATCATAGCTCGTCCATATATTTTCGGGTATATAGGGCAGTGCTACAGTACATAAAGTATATGAGAATGCTCTCACTGTGCGATTTTGCATTAGACAGTGCTAATATGGATTGGGCCTCCACGTACTTTCGAGTATATATGGGAGGACAACACTAGGTTGCTATCCATCCTTAGGTAACTGAGTTGATCGCCTTGTACACTCTGATACACCGAACACAACATTCAGGGAGATTTCCTATCCGTACTTCTGGAGTCCACTGATCAAGGAATTCCTTTTGATGGGAATCCTAGTCCTTTTCCTCCTTTCAGAAATATTGGTGCTCCTTATAAGGATATATTGTCCCTTTCAGGACTTACCATTGGCTTGCCAGTATGGTTATTTTCAACCTCCTTGGTTCAAAATGTCATGATTTCTCTGTAATCAAGTACACCTCCAACTAGACAAAATCGACCTCCAGTTGATCCTGAAGTTGACCCTTTGCCTTCTTCCTCGGTTGTTTCTTCCTTCCATTTTTCCTCTTCACTTGGTGAAAGTATTGGTACTAGTAACCAGGTGATTAAGAAAAAGAAGAAAGGAAGAAGAAAAATAAGAAGAAAATTCAGCAGGGGCAACCAAGCAACCATTGCTTTGAATGCAACTTCTAATGAGAAATCATCCATCAAGCCTCACAAAGTTCGATATCCATGCAAACTTTGTGTGGGAGACCATCTTCATCGAAATTGTTCTGGTATTCCTCAGATCTTAGAAGAATGGTCTTCTCGTTCACATCATCCTGTGTCATCAACTTCTAGAGATCATGCTAGTGAATATGATACCACTCAAGTTCTTTTCATTTCTTCATATTCCAATGAGCTTGGAGGCAACCCTACTGTTCCATCAAGACAAGAGGAAAATCCTTCCACTCTCGTAACACAAGGGGTCAATTCTCCCATTTCTATGGTACCCCCTCCAAATAGTCCAATCAATTCCTTCAATTGGAATCGACTGGCAGGATGTCATCTTCCTTCTTATGTGCCTTTCCAGATCATAGTACAGGTTTATAATATGATTGTATCTGGCACTATTATAGATGAAGGTGCATTAGTGAGTATCCTTTCCTCTACTTCTTGGCAAGCGCTTGATTTGTCGCCACTTGTGCCAGTTACCCAGAATCTGTTGGCTTTTAACAGAGGAACCAGTCAACCATTAGGGATCCTCCCTCAGTTACCTATTACTTTGGGAGGAAAAATTGTTTATCTCAATGTGATGGTAGTCCCAAACCCTTTAGATTACAATTTACTTCTTGGGCACGACTATGTTTATGACATGGGAGCTATTGTTTCAACACTCTTTCAAGTGATTTGTTTCCCGCATTAAGGAAAAATTGTACCGTTCACTAACTTTCATTTCATGGTCCAAATATGGCTTCCAATCAACCATCTTCCCTAAGTGGTCCTTTTGTGCCAATGGTATCATCCCCGCCACGGGTTAATTATGTGGCAACCCGTTCCATGCCTACATCAACTAATGATCAATTTAGTGATGTTGTACATTATGTATTGGGGGCACTGGAACCAGATCTCTTTAATGGATTCCTTACTACGGATCCCTTCCATAGCATTATTCTCCCATCTGATGAGAACCTCTTGGAAGTCATGACCTCTTATGAGTCGTGATTGAGGAAAATGAGGATAGTTCTTTTACTGTATCAACCTCATTAAAAAATGAAACTCCCATGAGGATAGTTCCTTGTCTTATGTCAACCTTACTGAAAAATGAAACCAAGGATATGAGGATAGTTCTTGGTCTTATGTCAACCTCGTTAAAAAATGAAACAAAGGGTATGAGCATAGTTCCTTGTCTTGTGTTAAGCTCGTTAAAAAATGAAACAAGGAGTAGGAGCATAGTTCCTTGTCTTGTGTCAAGCTCGTTAAAAAAAGAAAAAAGGAATCTGAGAAGAGTTCCTTGTCTTGTGTCAAGCTCACTAAAAAATGAAATAAGGTCCCTTGGAGTAAAGTTCCAATTCGGTTCTTTGATTAGATCTCATAAAATCCCAGTCGAGTCTTTCACTTGATCTGATGAATGAACCTTCATTCCATCCACGTGATAGCCACGAGTAGTCTACTTAAGTGAATGTAATGAAGCTTGGGGGGTATGCACCTAATGGTAAAGTTAAGTTTCCATGTAGGTTATGTGAAGGGAATCACCCCATTCACTTTTATCCGTATCTGGACGAAGTGAAAAAGGTGTTCAATAACCGTCCTGCTTCACCGCAACGACTTCCATATGGTTATAGGAGACTCTCCCTTTCATCATCTTGGGGGCATGTAAACCAATCTCAAGCATAGTTCTTTGATTTAAGCTTGTGTAAAAATGAAACTTAATTCAACCATAGTTCTTCATTTTAAGCTTGTGTAAACATGAAACTGAATCCAAGCATAGTTCCCTATGGTTCAAGCTTGTCTAAAAATGAACCCATTTCCATTTTAACCCTCGTGATTTCCATTCTTTCAAGCCCTTCCACCAAATGAGCCTTGGTTTTTCTCCTTCCATCGTCACTATCTGCTTGGCCAATCATATGCTTTCACTTGGTTGTTTTACCCTTTTTGAGGAACAATTGCAATGAGTGGTCTTATTGGCTAGCCTCTTCACATAAATCAACATGTTTTGATAAGTTCCAACATCATTGGAACCAGTTTTTATCCTAGTCACCACTCGTTCCTCAAAGCGGAGTCCTCTTTAAGCTATTTTCAGGCTCTCGAAATATGAAAATATTGCCCATCACTTGTCCTTTTTAGCTTGTTAACTGATTGGAAATGACATCTACTCAGTATGAGTTTAACCCTTTTTCAGGCTGAGATAGATTATGTTGAAAATAAAAACAAGAAATGCTAAATATAGAAGTGATAAAAATAGCATTGCTATAAATAGCATTTCGGGTTACATTCCAATTTTAGTTAGTCGCTAAACTAAAATTGAGAATTAAAATTCGAATTTGATCTTAGAAGCTGTTTGAAAAATAATTAATTAATTCATCTTGAGTTAATTAGTTGGAGAAAATCAAACATGAAGTCTACGTGAAGACATGCAACAATTTTCCCTTTGATTGAGGAAGTTATCCCTTAATTAAGGAGATCAGGATGAGTTGTACTTTGAGTTGTAATTAATTAGCTCAGTTAACTGAGTTAAGTCCAGTTAGATTAGTTCCAGCAGTTTGTGGAATTGATTGTGAGTTCAGTTAGTTAATGCATGCATGCATGTAACTAGTGTACTTCAGATAACAGAATATTCTCTCATAAATAACTCATGCATGTTAGTTCAGTCAGAGACCCAGTTGAGATCAAAGGATGGGACAGTGTACTATCAGTTGCAGGAATATTCCATTGAGGATATCTCTTGCCTGCGAAAAGAATTCATTCCTTAGGGATTCCGCAGTTATTTTTGAGTTTGGTGAGTTGTGTGAGAGGTGAATTCACACAGGTGGTAGCCAGAGGACCCAAGAGAAACTACACAAGGAAATAGGAGGCTTGGAGGATTGAAGGAAGGCATATGTGTTGTCTATTCTGTCTATGAAAAGCATTGAGGGATTGTATTGAGAGCTGGATATCTTGTGAGCTAAAGCTTTGTGTAATCTGGAGATATTTCCACTTGTATGATAATACAGAGGTTGAGGCTTTTAGTTGAGGCTTTCCCCAAAGTATTCTTCTGTTTTCATGTATGATTGATTTCTCATTCTCTATTATATGTGTTCTATTTGATCTTGCTCAAAATCGATTAAGCTTCTGCAAGTTTGTTTGTAGAAAGTAGATCAAATATTTTTCTTTAGTATATTGCATTATCAGGTGATCTACAGTGGGAATTTCTACATGGTATTAAAGCAAAGGTGATGAAAGCGGAGAACAATATACAAATAAGGGAGAAATTCAAAGGTTGAAGTTCTTGATTATATAAATTGAATTCTTATCACATCTCAAGTTTCACCAATGGCATTCAACAGTTTAAGACTCAAGTATGCCCTAGATGGTAGCTCGAATTATATAGCCTGGACGGATTGCATGGAAGCAGTATTAGAGGACAACAGTTTGAAGGAATTCATTGATCAAGAAGTCCCCAAGCCAGTAGCAGCTAATGCCCAAGAATTGGCGGAATGGAAGAAACGTGTGGCTAGAGCAAGGAGGATTCTTTTGGAGGGAGTTCGAGACCACATTGTCTTGAGTTTCCATGGGAAGGAGACACCATTTTCAATGTGGAAAACATTGAAGGATCTATATCAGAACAATAGCGATCAGGGGAAGTTGGCATTGAAAGACAAGCTTCGAAAAATCAAGTGTGAAAAGGGCGACACGATCTCTACATATCTGAACAAGCTCACCACTTGTAGGGATGAGCTTGGAAGTGTAGGAATCATTACATCCGATGATGACATGGTGAGTCTTGCTCTCCTTGGTCTTCCTAAGAGTTGGCATAGCTACCAAGACTCACTAAATGGAAGAGAGAAACTACCAAACTGGGAACGACTTTGGTCGGATTTGATGCAAGAGGAGATAAGGAGAAGCACCAGAGATGGATCTTCATCAAAGCAAGATGATGAAGAAAATATAGCCTTAGCGAGTAAGGTGAAGAAAGAGAAGGGGAAGTCTTCCCATTCCAAATCGAGTTCTTCCCATGGTGGGAAGAATATTGACAAATCGAAAGTGTGATGCTTTCATTGTCATGAGGTGGGCCATTATGCAACAAATTGTCCACAGAAGAAATCCAAGAAGGGATCCTAGAAGGGATCAGATAGTGAGGCACTGGCCTCATAGTTATAATTGGATTTCACCCTCATCACATGCATGGTTTCATCGATGGTGGGTTGTGTTTGGTATTTGGACAGTGGAGCTTCATTCCACATGACCCGCAACAAGAGTCTATTCAATACCTTGGAGGAGAAGGACCTCCAGATGCACATAGATATGGGTGATGATGGAAAGTACTGTGTTTTAGGTGAAGGTACGGTTGTGTTTCAAAGGGAGCATGGAGCTCCTCTCACCTTGACTGATGTAAAGTATGTGCCTGGTCTGAAGAAGAACCTGGTGTTCATCGCTATGTTAGAAAACAAAGACTATGACGTAGTCTTTAGTAAAGGAAAGGCATTCCTGAGGCACATCGACACTGGACAGACCAAGAGGATTGGAATTTGAGTAAAGAATCTCCACAAGCTGGAGGTAGACAACTGTGTTGCATTGAGTTCCAAAGCAGAGTTGGTGCAGATCCAAGATATTGGCGAGCTATGGCATAGAATATTGGGCCACTTGCACCATGGGGCCTTGAAGATCATGCAGCAGATTTTTATCGGACTTCCCAAGGGAAAACTGGAGCAAGTGGATACATGCAAAGGTTGTACCTTAGGTAAGTTGCAAAATCTTCCTTTTAGGATCGAGACATTTGAGCTGGAGCAATCCTGGAGCAAGTTCATACAGATGTGTGTGGACCATTCTCGACAGCCTCCATCGCTAAACAAAGGTACTATGCTATTTTTATCGATGATTTTTCTCGTAGATGTTAGATCTACTTCATGTAGAAGAAGGATCAAACCTTCTCAAGGTTTTGTGAGTTCAAAGCCTTGGTTGAGAAAGAATCTAGAAAGAAAATAAGGGCCTTGTGAAGCAACAATGGTGGAGAGTATGTCTCCCAACAGTTTAAGGACTTCTATGTAGTAGAAGGAATTAAACAGGAGTTGACGACACCCCATAACCCATAGTAGAATGGGGTGGTCGAAAGGAAGAACAGATCGATTGTGGGAGCATTTCAGGCGATGTTGTATGACCAAATCCTAACATTTCATTTGTGGGCTGAGACATGCAATACAATAGTATACTTGCAAAATAGAAGCCTGCATCATATACTGGGGATGAAGATGCCAGTGGAGGCCTTCTCCAGGAAGAGACCAAATATGAGTTACTTTAGGATCTTTGGATCATCGGTTTGCTACCATGTGACCAAAGATGCCCGGAAGAAGCTAGAGCCAATAACTGAGTTGGGGATGCTTGTGGGGTACACTGATACACCCCACAACTATTGGGTGTTCTTGCCTACTAGTCAGAGGACAGTGGTACGCATAGATCTGAAGTTCAATGAGTAGAAAGCCATGCGAGTATCCGTTGAGAGGGAGCTCAAGTTGCATGTAGAGGAGGAACTTTTGGTTCCTAAGGAGGAGGAGATTCAAACTGATGCAGAGCAGCCACATGCAGAGGATCGAGGAGTGGAGACATCCACTCATGCAGAGTCTTCCAAACATGGGTAGAAATGCTCAAGGGAAGCTGACAGATTGATGATGGATGTGAGAGAGAATATGGGACAACCATATTTTCAGCACAGATAGAGGAGGTCACCTGAGCGGTACACTGGTTACATGGCCCTGGTTGGGGAATGTATAGAGACTGAACCATCTTCCTTTGAGGAAGAAGTGCAGCAACCAGTCTAGCTTGATGTTATGTTGGAGTATGAATCCATAGTTCAAAGCAATGTTTGGGATGTTGTTCCAAGACCAGAGAACAAGTCAGTAATGAGTTCCTGATGGATTTACAAGCTAAAGCAAGCCGCTGATGGGAGTGTGGAGAAACATAAGGCAAGGTTTGTTTCCCATGATTTCTCATAGGTTGAGGGGATCGACTATGATGAGCCTTTTTCTCTTGTAGTAAGGTACTCATCTATCAGATCGGTGTTGGCACTATCAGCACAAATGGGTTGGAAGATCCATCAAATAGATGTGAAGATTGTGTTCCTCAATGGCAAGATTGAGAAGAGGTGTACATAGAACAGTTGGAAGGATTTGAGACCTTCGATCATGAGTCGCATGTTTTCTGAATCAAGAGGGCTTTGTACGGGCTGAAGCAAGCACCTCGTGCTTGGTACACCAGGATCAACAGTTATTTCACTGAGTTGGGCTTCACAAAGAGTGAAGTGGATGTTAACATTTACCACATCATGGTAGAAGGTAAGCCCTTGATCATTGTTCTTTATGTTGATGATCTGATATTGACAGGTGATGATCAGTTGATCAAGTCTTGCAAGGAGGACCTTGCAAGAGAGTTCGAGATGAAAGACATGGGTCTTATGCACTACATTCTAGGCATGGAAGTGTGGTAGAAGGATGGGGAAGTGTTTGTATATCAAGGCAAGTATGCCAATGGGATACTCAGGAGATTCCACATGGAGAAGTGAAAGCCCATGAATACTCCTCTAATAGGTAATTGGAGGAAGGATGCTACTTCAGGTGAGGTAGTAGCTGCTATTGTTTATCGACATCTTGTGGGTTCATTGATGTATTTAGAGAACACACGACCATATTTGCGCTTTGCGGTGAACTAGCTGACTCAAGCTATGGTTCAGCCTACCAAGTTGTTTTGGAAGGCAGCGAAGCATGTGCTGAGATACCTCAGAGGCACATCTCAGTATGGATTATGGTACAGACGGGCAGAGAGAGTGAAGCTTCATGGCTTCACAGATCCAGATTAGGTAATGAGTCCATCAAATCAGAAGAGCACTTCAGGAGGAATTTTCAACCTTGGTTCAGCTGCAGTTTCTTGGTAGAATAGGAAACAGAGGTCAATTGCACTTATCTCAGCAGAGGCTGAATACATGGCTACCAGTCAGGTAGCATGTGAGGCCACTTGGATGCGAAAAATTCTAGTTGGATTGTTTGGTCAAAGGATGGAGCCAACTGTGATATATTGCGATAATCATAGTTATATGAAACTCTCTGAGAATCCAATACTTCCTGACAGGTCTAAGCACATCAATATCCAGTATCATCATCTTCAAGACTATGTGGTGAAGAGGATCATGTTGTTGTTGTATGTTTCGATCAAGGAGCAGGATGCAGATATTTTGACTAAGGGATTGTCAAAATGCAAATTCGAGTTCCACAAAAACAGGATCGGAGTGACAGATAATCCCTTTATTGTTGAGAGGGAGTGTTGAAGATAGCAACAATAAATGCTAAATATAGAAGTGCTAAAAATAGCATTGCTATAAATAGAATTTCGGGATACATTCCAATTTTAGTTAGTCCCTGAACTAAAATTGAGAATTAAAATTAAAATTTGATCTTAGCAGATGTTTGAAAAATAATTAATTAATTCATCTTGAGTTGAAAATCAAATATGAAGTCTATGTGAAGACATGCAACAATTTTCCCTTTGATTGAGGAAGTTATCCCTTAATTAAGGAGATCAGGATGAGTTTTACTTTGAGTTGTAATTAGTTAGCTTAGTTAATTGAGTTAAGTCCAGTTAGATTAGTTCCAATAGTTTGTGGAACTGATTGTGAGTTCAGTTAGTTAATGCATGCATGCATGTAACTAGTGTATTTCATATGCTCTCATAAATAACTCATGCATGTCAGTTTAGTCAGAGACCTAGTTGAGATCAGAGGATGGGACAGTGTACTATCAATTGCAGGAATATTCCGTTGAGGATATCTCTTGTATGTAGAAGGAATTCATTCCTTGGGGATTGTGCAGTTATTTATGAGTTTGGTGAGTTGTGTGAGAGGTGAATTCACACAGGTGGTAGCCAGAGGACCCAGGGGAAACTGCACAAGGAAATAGGAGGCTTGGAGGATTGAAGGAAGGCATATGTGTTTCCTATTCTGTCTATGAGCAGCAATGAGGGATTGTACTAAGATATGGATAGCTTGTGAGCTAAAGCTTTGTGTAATCCAAAGATATTTCCACTTGTATGATAATACAGAGATCGGGGTATTTAGCTGAGACTTTCCCCAGAGTATTCTTCTGCATTCATGTGTGATTGATTTCTCATTCTCTATTATATGTGTTCTATTTTATCTTTCTCAAAATCGATTAAGCTTCCGCAAGTTTGTTTGTAGAAGTAGATCAAGTATTTTGCTTTAGTATATTGCATTATCGGGTGATCTATAGTGGGAATTTCTACATGGTATTAGAGCAAAGGTGATCAAAGTTGAGAACAATATACAAAGAAAGGAGAAGTTCAAAGGTTGAAGTTCTTGATTATAGAAATTGAATTCTTATCACATCTCAAATTTCACCAATGGCGTTCAATGGTTTGAGACTCGAGTAGGCCCTGGATGGCAACTCAAATTATATAGCCTGGAAGGATTGCATGGAAGCGGTATTAAAGGAAAACGGTTTGAAGGACTTCATTGATCGATAAGTCCCCAAGCCAGCAACAACTAATGCCTAAGAATTGGCAGAATGGAAGAAATGTGTGGCTAGAGCAAGGAGGATTTTTCTAGAGGAAGTTTGAGACCACATTGTCTCGAGTCTCCATGGGAAGGAGATACCATTTTCAATGTGGAAAACATTGAAGGATCTATATCGGAATAGCAGCGATCAGAGGAAGTTGATGCTGAAAGACAAGCTTCGGAAAATGAAGTGTGAAAAGGGCGACATGATCTCTACATATCTAAACAAGCCCACCACCTGCAAGGATGAGCTTGGAAGTGTAGGAATCACGATAGTCGATGATGACATGGTGAGTCTTGCTCTCCTCGGTCTTTCTAAGAGCTGGCATAGCTACCAAGACTCACTAAATGGAAGAGGGAAACTTCCAGATTGGGAACAACTTTGGTCGGATCTGATGCGAGAGGAGATAAGGAGAAGCACTAGATATGGATCTTCATCAAAGAAAGATGATGAAGAAAATCTAGCCTTAGCGAGTAAGGCGAGGAAAGAGAAGGGGAAGGCTTCCCATTCCAAATTGAGTTCTTCCCATGGTGGGAAGAAGATTGACAAATCGAAAGTGTGATGCTTTCATTGTCATGAGGTGGGCCATTATGCAACAAGTTGTCCATAAAATAAATCCAAGAAGGGATTCTCAAATGGATCAGATGGTGAGGCACTGACCTCATAATTTGAATTGGATTTTAGCCTCAACGCATGCATGGTGTCATCGATGGTGGGTTGTGCTTGGTATCTAGACAATGGAGCCTCATTCCACATGACCGGCGACAAGAGTCTATTCAGTACCTTGGAGGAGAAGGACCTCCAAATGCACATAGAGATGGGCAATGATGGAAAGTACCATGTTTTAGGTGAAGGTACAGTTGTGTTTCAGAGGGAGCATGGAGCTCCTCTCACCCTAACTGATGTAAAGTATGTGCCTAGTCTGAAGAAGAACCTGGTGTTCATCGCTATGTTGGAAGACAAAGGCTATGATGTAGTCTTTAGTAAAGGAAAGGCATTCCTGAGGCATATCGGCACTAGACAGACCAAGAGGATTGGGATTCGAGTAAATAATCTCTACAAGATGGAGGTAGATGATTTTTTTGCATTGAGTTCCAAAGCAGAGTTGGTGCAGAGCCAAGATATTGGTGAGCTACGGCATAGAATATTGGGCCACTTGCACCATGGGGCCTTGAAGATCATGCAACAGATTTCTACAGGACTTCCCAAGGGAAACTAGAGTAAGTGGGTACATGCAAAGGTTGTACCTTGGGTAAGTATGAAAAATATTACTTTCAGGATTGAGACAGTCGAGCTGGAGCAATCTGGAGCAAGTTCATACAGATGTGTGTGGACCATTCTTGTCAGCCTCCACCACTAAACAAATGTACTATGTTATTTTTATTGATGATTTTTCTTGTAGATGTTGGATCTACTTCATGCTCTTAGGCCTTCTTTGACCTGCGATGGGTGAGATTGAGCGAAATTCACATAGGGTTTGGGGAATATTCTTATCTCTTGAAGTATTCTAGAATTTCCCCTCACTTATCAACTCCTATGAGCTCGAAAATGGATGAGGACTGAGTTTAGATGCATCCAATCCTCTCATCCCTTCCTCCATGCAACTAATGCTAAGTATGGAAGGCCATTCAATACCCCCATTTATGACATAGCGTCCTCCATCTTCCTATAAATTGAGTATTCATCTAAGTGATCAGGGGCTAGACTTTGATGATTGTAAGGAGATAATGTTAGTTTGAGATTTGAGACTATTGTAAGTGTCATTATGTTGCCAGGATTTTCATGCTTATGATGTGATGTCGATGGAACCAAAACTGGAGGAGTGACTTCGAATCAGGCTTCATGGTTGTAATTCTTCCTTCTATTCAATAAAGTATTTGCACCTTTTTCCATATGCTTATCTTGATATGTGATGCTTATATGTGTGAATGTATTTGATTCCATTTACTTGTAATAAATAGATCTTTTGCTTTGATTGGTTCTTTGTCTTCTGTTGATGTTTACATGTACTTCTCAAGCATGTTAAGTATGGGAAGGAGTGACAGGATCGATACAAAGGAGACAAGAGGAAAGCGAAAGTACAAGTAGGTCTTCTCATTCTCTTTGTCTTATCTATTGTTTATAGGAAAAGGTTAAAGTGCTTTAAACTGTTGTTCTAGATATAGCTACTATCTAGGGAATTAGTATTTATTCGTAGATACAAAATTCTCCAAAACAATGACGAGAGGCTACTATGATGTGATTCAACTCCCCAAGTATAGTGAAGGAAGTGGAACCAATAAAACACAATCAAACTAAATTTCCCCAAGAGCTACAAACCCTTCAGGAGGTAATTAACCCTTACAGGTGCTTAACCCTTAAGACAACTTACATTTTTACTGTCCTAAAGCCTAAGTCCCTCCCATGAAAAGGCATACATGCAATCAATCCTTCTAGTCACTCCCACAACAAGGCATGCCAATGATTGTGGACTTTTCCAAACAATTCTGAGCCAACGAACCCAAATTGTGTACCACTTTTTCAGGGCCAAGACTTAGGCCACTGCCAAGAAATTCATGAAACTTTCAAGAATGATAAATGGCATTGAAACAAAGGTACTAATGCAAACAGTTGAGTAAGGAATTCGTCGAACCCCTACTAGCCATGACAGGCATTTCGTCAAACATGTAAAAAAATATGCAATCTACAAGTCATAACAACATATATGAGCATGGGGGTCTCATCTTTATCTAATATTCGTAAAGAATCTTTTTTCCATATGACAATAATTGCATTATCATCTATTAGGTCATGTATTCATTGTAATTTCAATTACTAATGAAAACATGATGAGAGACATACATCAAGTTTGTCATAAAACATACTCATAACCAGCATATAACCAACATAAATAACAAGGATATAAAATCCATAAGAATCATCTATGAACCGGTATATTTACATATGAAATACTAAGGAAAATGAGTTATTATTAATGAATACAAAATCTAGCCAGGTATGGGACTTCCATGAACCACCTGATGATAGATTGGCTGAACCAAATATTTCTTTCAACCAATCACCCTCATGTCATATGCCAAGCATGAATGTGGGACTCAAAACCAAACCAAACCAAATTTCCTCAGGATTTACTGCAATCCCCACCAGATCACTAGGTCCTGAACAAGTATGGTTGCTACTAGATTTATCCACCTACACTTTGAGGAATTTTCTTGTCTCCTAGTCTCTAGCCTTTACTGTATATCCCATCATACAACAATCAAGTATTCCTAGACCTAATTAAGACTCCACTCTCTAGGATTTACTGTATATCCTACCATTCACCAGTCGAGGATTCCTAGGCTTGATCGAGGGCACACACCTCTAGGTTTTACTGTATATCCTACCATTCACCAGTTGAGGATTCCTAGGCCCACTGAGGCACACAAAGTTTTGCTTTACCGCAATCCATCGTCTCCAGTACAAGGATTCCTAAGCCTTGTGTTATTTCTTTCAAGGACCACATCACTCAGTTTCGAAACCATCCGACAATCTAGCTCAACCAAATAAAAGAGAACCCATCACATCATGGATATCTGGAAATGGCAAGGAAAGGTTGATGAACACTTCCACACCTAGAAAAACCTATGCCAATGACAGTAAGAGAACCAAAATACACACATGCATGCCAAATATAGCAAGGAAATCACGCATGCAAATCGATATCTGCAAACAATATTGTTGTAGCTACTTGATGTTTCTCTTCCTTGCTTGATCTTAGCTTTCCTTTACCTTCTTGATCCTTCCTTTTCTTTCCTTGATCCGATGCTAGAGTTCTCCAAGAATTCCTTAAGTGTCCTAAAGTGAGAGAGAGAGAGAATAGAGAGAGAGCTCCAAAAAAGAATTGACAGAAGGTACCAACTAATCCTCAGAAGCCCTTTTATTAATGAGGCCTTTATTTTATTCATTCTCCATTATTTTCCTTCATTTTCCTCCTCACACGCAACCTATGACCTTTCACCTTACTTTTCTCATAATTTTCATTATTTTCATAAATAAAGTGTCAATTAATGCCTCGTGCATTTCTAAATCTTTTTCCATTGACTTTGTCAATTTCCTTAATCATAATAAACCAAATGAACACCCACACTAGGATGTTTTGCCAAACACTCAGCATGGAAGACATGTCCCATGACCTTGGCTATTATTTTTTCTTTATTAACTTTATTTACATGGATTTTTTACCAGGGTTGTTACAATAGTCCTATGATCTATCAATTTTTTTTTTTAAATGACAATATTGTATTTTATTAATTGTTTGTAGAAATATATTTAATCACATATTGTAACTATATAATACATTGACATACGTGCAATTCAAGCACTTTGTATGTGCTCTAGATTCACCTTGCACACACCATCACTACTAACTAATTTGCTTTACTAGCCATTACAAGTAGAGTATTGAGGCTTATAATTTACATTAAAATCTGTCACACAAACATATGCTCACAGAGTATAACTAGGAAAGAAGTAAGTGGTCCATCATTCACACATCATTTATTTTCTTGCAAGGAACAAACATCACATTGTGAAATTAGGGGAATTGCATTAAAGAATCATGAACCACATATCCACATACTTGCAATTCAGACACTTTGTATGTGCACTAGATTCACCTTGCACACACCATCACTACAAACCAATACAAGTAGAGTAATTGTTTAGATTTTACTTTGAAATTTTGTACACAAAAATCTGCTCACATAGTATAATTAAGAAATAAGTGACCCATTATCCACATACCATTTTTGTCTCTATAATGAAATCATCATAGAGTGAATGTCTCTTTTTTTATTGTCAAGCCCAGGGACATCCTAGTACCCTGCTTGTGTGTTCTCTGATTGAATCTTTAGAATAAATGGGTTAAATGAAAATGTTTAATACAACCAATAATTTATATATGGATAATTCCACCCAATCACATAAGTTTGAGAGGGCCCACCCTCATTCATCACTATGAATAGATGTTTGTGTCTTGAGATTTACCACTACCTTGTAATGTTATTTTTCTGAATTATACATGAATTTCACTAATAATTACCTGATTTATATATTACTTTCAACACTAAATTTACATCACAGTAAACTTACAAATATCTCGTTAAGTATGAGCAAAGATTATTCAGATAATCTCAACTTTAGCCTAAGCATGTGGCAAAGTAATTTCTGAGGTGTGAAGTTTTATTAGAGACATTGTTTTTTATTTGTTTTGGTTAGAAAAGGGTATGCACTTGGTTTTATGTGACTTTCAATTTATCATTTGTAGCATGTTGAGAAATGGGAAATAATAATGTGTGAAATTTATCTCGCAGGAATTGATGCTGAATGAAAGTATACAGAGTTCAACCAAGCTATGGTCTGCTTTGGTAAAGAAGAGGAACATCTTAAAAAGTTGCGTAAGAGTATGCCATATATGAGTTTGAACAAAAGTAATATATGGTTTTTTCTTTTGTAGATATGATCTTTATTCTACCCAAGATATCATAGCAAGAAAAGTATTGATATCATAGGAATTATTTGAGAACCTCATTGTGGTCGATTTTTTTGATGTTCTACTTGATTGATACCTTCTCATGACAAGACAACGTTAAATATGAATTAATATCTTCTTGAAACAAATCGGATTAAAAGTTTATAGATATAAAAGATAAAAACAAATGTCAATGCCTATGTTTGATTGTGACTTTACTCTGGTGTGGGTAGGTTACATGAAAGGGGATTGGAAAAGGATGGGGAGACAATGCATAACATGTCTTGGATATGATTCATTTTTTGTTGGATATCCTTCAGGAACATGATCCACCAACTTTGGAAATGTTTCTAGTAGAGATTCCTATGGTTTTCAAGGTTGTGATTTTTTCACCTCGTGGTTATTTTAGAAAAGCAGATGTTATAGGAATTCCAGACACTAGTGGAAAGGTAAATAGATTTTTTATAATTGCAATGTCCATTCCATGATATACTCTCTTTATTGTTGATTGTATTTTGATTATTTCCTTTGATTTTGTTTTGTCTTTTAACTATGAAATTGAAAATGCTTGGTATCATGTCCATTTAAAAAACATCCAAATCTTGAAGATGAAATTAGTAGTACACGATATTGATTGAAATCCTTTTAGTTGTTTTGTGTCAAAAGAATTTCATGACTATTAACAACATTTACTTTCATGTTGTTATTTGAGCACAAGATGTGTTAGATAATGAAATTCTATTGAGAATAAAATGACAAGGAATGGGCATCGCACCTCATATTATTTGTTTTCACGAGTTTTCTACAACCTAATATTTTTAGCATGTAACTTAGTTGGCATGATTGTGCCTAAAATTTTCCTGAAGGTTGAATACTAAGTTACTAAGGTGTTCTTTTCTATGGTGATGTCTTATTTGTATTGTTTATATAGGTCATTTGGCCACATAGTGGCCACTATCACCCAACTAAAGAAAACTTGTTCGAGTTTCTTGCTTTTCTCAGGAAATATGGCATTGACATTGTCGATGTTGAGGTATATGTCATATAAATCCTTTATAGTCTACTTTAGTTTATATTCTAGTGTTCATCATCATTTCTATCTTAGACTTTGTATTGTATCTTCTTTCATTTTCAGAAGAGGAACTCAATATTGATGATAATAAGCAAGAATTGAAGAAAGAGGAGAACAATAACACTGAAGCAACAAATGCAGAAAGAGAGAGAAGAGAACTACTATAGTGATACCCTTAAAGAGAATCCCATATGAGACACACACATATAGACTGATGGTCAAGTCTTTAGAGTTGGTGAATGCACCTACAATGTTTTGACAACATAATGATAATGTTTTGAAGTGATGAAACAATATTTCATGTGTAAACTGTAGTCCAACCAATACTAAGTTGGAAACTCATATTGTAATACTTGACATTTCATATAATATAATTTATGTGGTTGAAATTATTTATAGTTTTAATTGATATTATGTAGTATTGTAATTAACATATGCAACTTTACATTTTCATATTATATGAACATTGTATGTCATTTTTTTAATTTAGTTGCAAAATCGTACTAATTAATTTATGTTGATTAATAATGAACACATAAAATAAATCTAGAACTACTAAATTAGTAGTTTATATTGATTAATGATGAACACAAATAAAATGAATAGACAACTAAATTAGTCGTTTATAATGATTATTAATGAAATTAAATGACATTAATATAAACTACTAAATCAATGGTTTATATAATGAATATGAAACTACCAAAAAACGATATATGACTACAGTAAATGATAAATTTCTGATTACAAATAACAACTAAATTTTGCATATATATGACTATTAGTAGCTAATGTATAGTATCTTTTAACACAACTAAAATTTGGTCATATTTCTTTGCTCATTAATTAATTTCAAATGATGACTAAAATTTGCACGTATATGATCATTAGTAGCTAATTTATAGTATCTTATAACGCGACCAATATTTTGGTCATTAATTGATTCTCTGGGATGATCATATAGTAGTATATTGTGTTGTGTATTTGGTCATTAATTGTGACAATTAATGACTAAATCAATAAAAATTAGTGACTAGATTTATAACTAAATATACTACTAGATGATAAAATTGAGACAACCAATTAATGACTAAGCTAAAAACAACTAAAAGTTAGTCACATTATAAGATACTATAAAGTAGCTACTATTAGTCACCCACTGAAAAATGGTCATTTATATGCAAATTTTTTCCATTTTTTTAGTAACTAATTAGCCATTTTGTACTAGTGTGACAACAATGGATCCATTGTTTGGAAGGCACTCATGGACTCTTTTTTCCATCTCTATAACTGCCAGGCTTGGAAGGTTGGATATGGAAAAAAAAAATTATTGGGCAAGTATCCATTTATAGGGGGTGCTTGTGTCTATAAGTTTTCAATAAACCTGATTCATACTTTGACCTCCAAAGGCTATATCTTCTTAAATGATATTGTATCTTCTCATGGTAAATGGTTGACTTCTTCAGATTTAGATCTAGTTGAATCAATGGCTAAAGAGTGCAACTCCTTCACTAAGGAATTAAATATAAATGGGGTCTCGCTGAATAATTCAGAGGGTCAACTAGTATGGAGTTCGAAAATACTATGGGAAGGGTTAAAGCAAATATGGAATACAAAGATATTTCCCACTCAGTTGTGGATCAAGATATTATATGGTGGACCAAAACATTGTGAAATGGAACATTCCAAATAAGCTTAAATGTTTTTCCTGTCTAGTGTGTTAAAACACCTGGAAAAATTTGCAGAAAAGAGGTTTTGTAAGCCCAAACCGATGTTGTCTTTGTAGAATTCAATATGAATATATTGATCATATCTTCTTTAGCTGCTACATCTCTAAGGAAAATTGGCATTCAGTCTTGATGGTCTTGGACATTAAGGAACTTCTTGTTCAGTCCTCTTTTGAGGAAATACTACATGATCTGTAATTGAACTTGAAGGTGATATACAAATTGTAAGTGAAATTTTATATGTGTTTTGGGTAATGGATCAAGTTACTAAACACATAAAAAGGTGACTTTTAAACACAATTAACAACCAAAATAGAGACAAAATACCATATCAGAAACACATAACAACAAACATGATAAAGAAGTTCACCTCTCTCCTGGGCTCCATCTCCTGGTGCAACTTCCAATGTAGGGCCTTTTTCATTAAGTGCTCAAGTTTGTGCTTTCATGGATTTGAAATTCTCTAAATGCAATACAAATATCTCCAATAGATCTAGAACTGTCAAAAACCTACATTTGAGTTCTTTCTGCACCTTATTAGCAAAAAAATGAGAAAGTTATGCATGTTACAAGTGTTTTCCAAATTCCATAGTTAATCATCCTACAATTCGACCCAAATTTGGCTTGAGCACCCCAAACCCTGAACCATCGCTAAACCTGGCCTACAATCTCACTCGATGGGCGAAATTGTCGAAGAGTTAAACTTCCCACTGATGCCTAGTTTCTGAAAATTAAGGTCATATGGGGGCCACATGCCCAGGGGTCAGGGCTAACCACCCACCCCCATTGGTCGGGTCCCCAATGGAAAAATACGTGGTCATATTAGGTCCATAAGACCCAGGCCTAGTGCCAACGCTCGTTGGGGGCTTTGTCTCTACGCTTTTGGTCATATTGTGGGCCATATTTCTGGGGACTGGTCCTCGCTACAAGTTCTTAGGGGTTGGCCCCCATCCATTATCATGCTGGTGGTCATATTGGCAGCATGTGGCCTGGGGTTGGCCCCCTCTTCTCTTTGCCAGCAGTCACTTGGGGCTACATATGGCCATGGGTCTGCGCTAAACTTTCGCCCCTACTCCAACTCCACCATGGTTCTGCATTTATGGTCTAGTGTGGTATTATGATGTGTTGGGTGGTGATCTCAGGGCTTGGGCCAAGCCTTGGCCCTTGGTCCCGCCCCTTGGTTCCGAGGGCATGGAGACCCCAACTTCTAATGTGGAATAACAACAAACTTAAATATAAACTGAAAGCATAGTTTATCAGGAAACAAATGTGATGGCATGTTGGTATGGGTTGTTACTGCTTAGTGCTTGGTCACGGGTTCGATTCCCATTGGTGCCAAATCCAACCCCAAAACAAAATTTTAATGTACTGTCTAGAGGCCATGCGGCAACCAGCCATTGGTCCACGTGGCCCTTCATCATTGGACCTTCAAATACACAGTGAACCCACAATTAATAATAAATTGGAACCATGAGCCAATAAAAATTTTGTATTTTTGGACCAATCACGAGTTGCCAAGTGGCAGCCTGCTGCTGGCCCAAAATGTATAGTTAACTTGTCAATCCTACAATTTTTTCCTTATTTAATAATTCGATCAGAACACGATATCAGGAGCATACGATTTCGGTTTTGAGTAAAACGAGTTGCGTTGGATTCATAAAGCTGAGATCTATCCAATCGTACAAGTTTTGAACACTTTAAAACACTTTTAATTTTGAGCACTAAACTGATCACTTGGATCACTCCTTCCCATTGGAAGCTTTTGGACCTCCAAAAGCTCATTTTCAATCAACAAATAGATGAGGGTATAGTTCCCTCACCCTTCCAATCTCAATCCATTTAGCTTTGTTTGTCTTTGTCACTTTGAGCTTCTCATTAAGGTACTTCACTTTTGAAGTTTTTGTCTTTCTATCAAAGATAAGACCTTGCTACAATTCTTCAAGATGTTTAGATGAGAAAACTTATGCTAAAGAAATCTGAACATTCTCTCACCGACCTTTAATCAAAGAAGACTTATTAAGTTTCAAGTTCACTTCAACTTGAACATTGTAGTCATAACGATGCTTAGCATGTCTAGCCTTGGTTTTGGCTTGACTCTTCACCCAATGCATTTTTCATCGCCATGCACCATTCTTCCTCAAAGCCAAAACATTATGAAACCCACAAGAAGATATTTTAGAACTAATGTCCTCTTTGTCAAATAGTTTTTGCATCTACTTTTTGACCCTTTCATTCTTTAATGCTAGTGTCTTGTTCATACCAATGTTCAACAATGATGCATCTTACTACAAATGAACTTCACATTGTTTTCCTCTTTTAGGAGGCAACATGTTAGATTCCTAAAACACTTGATCACATGGACTAGTAATCTCAATGAAATCAGATTTCTAACTTGATTCATATCCTTGAAAAGCTTCAGATTCATTAACACCTTTATGTTTAATCATCAACAATGTAAAATACTTACTAACATTTACAAAACTCTTCATTTTTCCAGCATCCAGAAGAGATAAATTCAACTTCTTGCTATTTAGTCTAACAATGTACTCAATCCCATCTTTAAACAAGTGATACTTGTTCTGATTGTGATGAAATATGACTTTCTTGTTATATAAGTATGGACTTCCCAAAACAATCCCACAAATGTCAAGTCGTACCACATCAAGTTCTACCTCATCAATAAAATTTGCAATGATGACAAATCTAAGTATGCATTTTATTGTCACTTGTAACATTGTCACATACCCAACCCAAAGGATAAGGTTTAGGATGAGGAATGGTTTCCAAATTTAGTTTCTTGACAATGTATTCTGAAATGAGGTTTTCTTGTGAACCACTATCAACCAAAGTATCTACTTTGTTATGTTTTGTGATGATTCCAATATGGAACAACTCTATTATTTCTCTTTCATCTTGAGTTTTAATGGGTTTGCTAAAAGAACTAGTACTTGCATTTGAATCCTTACCTTTTAATCCCATGGTTATGATTTTTGTTTCATCTCTGGAATCACATCCTAGATCTTGTTGTGTAGTTGCATCAATCTTTTATTTCTCTTTGTTATTAAACTTTTTAGGTCTCATCTCAGGATGAAGTTTCCAACAATGGTTTTCATCATGGATTTATTTAGAAAAATGTTTACATGTGAGATTTTCTCTTTCTTTCTTGACTGAAACATTCTTCTTATCTTTTCCTTTAAAATTCCCTTTTCCTTTTTCTCCAGACTTGAATGACTTCTCACTAGTTTCTTCAGAAACATTCTTCCCTCTTGCCTCTAAATGAGTTGTCTGTACACAAAATCCATCTAGTTTTGTAGGGATAAACATGAGAATAGTATGTCTCAAGTAACTATGTAATCCTCCAATATATTTGAGAAAAGTATATTGAGAGGACAAATCTATACCCAAAACCAAATCTCTTTTCTTAAACTCTTGAGTATAGCTTTGCACATTTTGACTTTTAGCTTGCCTAAATTTTTGTGAATCTATAATATATTTTTGCATCTATGCTAATGGATAAAATTTCCTTCTTATTGCAACAACAAAATAATTCCAAGAGGATAGAGCCTTACCATGTTTCTTCATGTCCTCTGGAGTTTTGGCTTCCCGCCAAATAAGTGTTGCACCTTCAAATCTAAGAGAAGAAGATTGAATTTTGTTCTCATCATCCTTGATTATTTGTATCCTGCAATACACTTCAATCTAAAAAATCCAATTATCTAATTTCTCAACATCTATCTTTCCATTATACGTAGGCAATTCAAACTTTATATCAAGCTTAAGCAAAGGAGTTTTACCATTTCCCTTTGGAGAATTTGGAGGTGTTTGTGAAAGGGTAGAAGTAGAAGAAGATGATGAAGATGAGGATGAGGATTGAGGTGAAGGTGGTAGTTTGTCACCATTCCCTCCATTCCCTTTTGGAGGCTTGTCTCCTTTTCCTCCATCTCCTTTTGGAGGTTTTGATCTCTCTCTATACAACCTTGAATTCCTCTCTTCATAAATAATCTTAACCATTTCAGACATATCAAAGAAAGATTTTCTTAAAGTTCCTTCATTTCTAGACCTCCCTTTAGGACCTTCTTCATGTGTCATGACTATTGAAGCTTGAGGTGTGTTTTCCTCCTTGAAACAATTTGAGATCTTGGCTACACAAGTCCTCATTCTCCTCTTTTAAGCTTCAACCTTGTAAGCATCAGAAAAACACTTGCAGACAAAATCAAACCTTCACAATAACCTGATGCTTTGATACCAAAATAATATTTAATTGAAATTGAAGGTGATATACAAATTGCAAGTGAAATTTCATATGTGTTTTGGGTAATGGATTAAGTTATTAAACACATAAACAAGTGATTTTTAAACACAATTAACATAAAAAATAGAGACAAAATACCATATCAGAAACACATAACAACAAATATGATAAAGGAGTTCACCTCTCTCTTGGACTACATCTCTTGGTCCAACTTCTAATGTAGGGCCTATTTTCATTAAGTTCTTAAATTTGTGTTTTCATGGCTTGAAAATGCTCATAATGAAGTACAAATGTCTCCAATGGATCCAGAACTGTCAAAAACCCCAATCTTGGTTCTTTCTGCACCTCATATGGCTAAAAACTGAAAAAGTTATGCATGTCACAAGTTTTATCCAAATTCCATAGCTAACCATCCTACAATTCGACCCAAATCTGGCTTGAGCGTCCCAAACCCGGAACCAGTGCTCAAACCTAGCCTACAATCCTGCTTAGGGGGTAAAATTGTCGGACAATTAAACTTTCCACTAACGCCTAGTTTATGAAAATTAAGGTAATATGGGGGCCACATGCCCAGCGGTCGAGGCTATCTGCCTACCCCCACCAACAGGGCCCCCAACAGAAAAACATGTGGTCATGTTAGGTCCATAAGACTCGGGCCTTTTTCCAACACGTGCTAAGGACTTTATCTTTGTGCTCCCAGTCATATTGCCGGTCATATGCCTTGAGTGGCCCCTGCTACAAGAGCTTAGGGGCTAGCCCCCATCCATTGTCGCTCTGGTGATTATATTGGCCGCATGTGGTCTGGGGCTGATCCCTTCTGCTCTCCATCGATGGTCACTTGGGGCTGCATATGACTGTCGGTTTGTGCTAAAAATTTTCCCCCTGTTCCAACTCCGCCATGGTTTTGCGTTTATGGTCTAGTGAGGTATTATGGTGTGGTGGGTGGTGACCTCGGGGTTGGAGATAAGCCCCAACCCTTTGTCCCACCCCTTAGTTTTGAGGGCGCAAGGACCAGGCCCAACCTCCAATGTGTAATAGTGTCAAACTTAAATATAAACTGAAACCATAGTTTATCAAGAACCAAATGTGATGGCACGTTGGTATGGCTTGTTAGTACTTAGTGCTTGGTCATGGGTTCAATTCCTATGGGTGCTCGATTCGACAAAATTCTAATGCGTTGTCTGGAGGCCACGTGGTAGCTAGCCATTGGCCCACGCGGCCCTCCATCATTGGAAGTTCAAATACACAGTCAATCCACAATTAATAAAAAATTTGAACCATAACATTAAAAAAAATTATGAGCCAATAAAAAATAAAAAATTTGGACCAATCACAAGTGGCAAAGTGGCAGCATGCCACTGGCCCAAAATGTACAGTCACCCTGTCAATTCTACAAATTTTTTCCAGTTTGAGAATTCCATCAGAACACGATATCGGGAGCATACAATATCGGTTTGAGTGAAACGAGTTGCATTGGATTCAAATCGTCGAGATCTATCTAATCGTACAAGTTTCGAGCACTTTCAAACACTTTGAATTTTGAGCACTAAACTGATTCTTTGGATCACTACAACACTGAGTGGGAAAATTCAAAAAACATTTTCTCTCCCTACCTTTGTTGCTTTGGATATTTTGCTTCTAAGAAACAACATAATATTAAAAAATGCAAATTTAAATATTCTATAACTCTCAGCGAGAATTGTTTCTCACTTCATCAAATACTCCTCACCACAACTTCAGATGAATCTGAGAATAATACACTTCCTATGTCTGCTCTAAGAAAATTTGATTAGTTTCTTTGATGGTGCAACACAAGAGAACCATTGTGGAGGGAAGAATGATCAAAATGACAAGGGATAAATCTATGCTTTTCATAGTTTGTGTCATGTCCCTTCTCAAACACATTTGTAACAGGGTGCTGCTACACAATTTTGCACAATTTTGGCTAAGGAAGAGAACCCATCATTTTCTTCTTAGGGACTTAGGAGGCCAATCAACGTTATTTGGTTGCTAATGGAATGTGAGGGCCACCCACATGGGAAATCGAATTGTCCCATTCGAATAGCTTGGAGGGAAAGTCGAATAAGTGGATGGAGGGGCCCACATGAGGCAAGGGAGGCCCAAGGAGTTATAAGGAGGGAGTAGCTCTCATTTTGGGATTCATTCACACATCTTGCAAACAAAATTATTTGATTGTTCACTCTGCTGTTTAACTAAGTCAGTCATATGTTTAGCCACGAATCTCTCAAGTGGGAGATTCAACATCTACTTCGAGGGCCAACTGTGCCTGCTCTAGAGAAGCAATTCTATAAGGATTTTAGGAGTTCTGGGGCAATGACATAACACCACCAACCAATGCAGAGCAAGGAGTGCATATTTTTGGGAAGCTAGGAAATGCATAGAGGGAGATTGAGGCAAGCAGAGATCTGATTTCTCGTCCAGGAGTTGGGGAGATGAGGTAGAACCATTAGACTAGCGTTCTTGCTAGGTTTTACAACCAACTAAGCTAGCATTCAAGCAATTCAAACTACTGGGCTGGGGGATAGCACAGAGGCCACACAACATATTTTTGTGGTACTTGGGAGTAGCTGAGTTGGGCCAAGAGATCATCCATGGAGTCAGGGATTGGATAGTATGGGTGAACTCATTTGGAGAAGTTTTTAGGTGGATTTGCAAGCAGTTTCTAGCAAGTTGAAATTGGTAGCCAGAGTTGAGGTGAAGCTCTAAGGGGTTCAAAAATTAGAAGTCTAAACGAGCCAAAATCCTTTCTGATTTTTTTTGGTTTTTTGACAAGGATCCCAAATATAAAGTTTCATAATTTTATGAATATCGGAGGTGAGGTTTTAAGCCATATCTTTGTAGCAGATAGTGTAGAATCGCTGGGGATTGATAGTGCCTTTGGGGATCGATTTTGGGAAGTCCAAATCGGGCCAAACCATTTTTGGGTTCTGGTGGGTTTTGGCCAAGGATTCCGGAGTTAAAATCATATAAATTTTTGGGCCATTTCAGTGAACCTTCCAGCCATTCAAACTTCAGTAGAGCAATAGTTTCTAGGCAACGCAGTGCAAATTGGTGCAGCAACTGGGAAGCCCTCAGCTTAGCCAGTTTCTTACCTAGGTTTGGTCTTGATTGTCCTTTTAGACAAGCCCAAGTGCACCATTCAACTATCTATTGTATTTGACTTGCAAAAATATAATAAAATGACTCAGGAGTTCTCAATTTGCAACTTTTATATGGGTGTTTGCTGAATATTTCGTTTTTGGAATTTGTTGCATGTATTATTTTCTTCTTATCACTTGTATTCCTATAAATGATCATTACAGTGGTATCATAGCATGATTTTGGGAAATTAGCGAGAAGATCATGGAAGCTTTGGGTATGAGTGCATAGTGATGGGTGAAACCAGAGACAAACCCATGGCTCAAGGGAAATCTAGTATGCATAAATTCCAGGGTAGAATTCGTAGAGACGATGAGAGTTTGGCCTAGTTGAGGAGGGTGACAGACCAAACCCATCCTCACCCTTACAACAAAGACGTTAGAGGTGAGCAAGTCATGGGGGTGAAACCATTTACATTGTGTGGGGAAATTCGATCAGATCAAGGCACCAAATCTCCTCAAAAGGAGCAGACAAGATAAATATGGTTAGAGGGTGAGACCAGGGGGTGCTTTTGTTGGTGGATACCTAACTTTAGATATCAGGAGCCTGAGGAGGAGGTTCAACATGATGTTGAGATCCCACAGGATGGTGAGGAGCACATCGATATACTCGATGTGGCTTAAAAGTCACCTTTATTAGAGACCTCTTTGATAGCCCCAGTTGAAACCCTGGTGGAGAGGATAGAGCCTACCTGCATAGAGCCAACGCTTGAGGGGGTGCCATCCTTAGACGAGATGCCAACAATCGATGAGGTATATGGAGCTGTGACCAAGTTTGAAGGTGATAATGCCCACGACAGTTCCATCAGTTTCAGGCCGACCTTGTAGCATTAAAAAGGAAGGATGCGTTAATGTGAGAGGTGATTCTGTAGCAGAATGAGGAGTTGTAGGGAATGAGAGAGATTTGTGTTGAGTCCACGACCAAATTGACTCACATTGGGAGCAATTGGATTCCCTACTAGTGCAGCTAGAGTGCACATTGGAGTGCGAGAGCAACTCTCTTCAGTCATACATAGACGAGGCTGGCAGCATTGTTAGGTTACCTTGGCCCATTGGATAGAGGGAGATAGAGCTACCTAGTCAGATTGTATGTATTGACCAGGATAGCAAGATGAGACGAATTGATTTGCACAGGGTGCAACACCCGCATGTTGGAGTTGGTCTATGTGAGGGAGTTTGTGAATTCAATCCCTCTCTTGGGGTTGGGTGGCGAGAGATTCTGAGTTGGTACCCAGTGGAGTGGACTATGGAGATGGTAGTGGACCCGGGTGGAGCTCAACAGTAGTTTCCAAGCATTGAGGATGTTGGAAGCCCCAACTGGCATTGGGATCTAGGAGGGACCACCTATCATTTCCCATGTATGTCAATTGATTACAATCGGGATGGTGCAGTTGACCTAGCAGTTGAGCATGCACATTCGCTAGGGAAGTCTTGGTCAACACTAGTGGCCAACGAGTTTATAGATAGACTCTTTTAGTTTTCTTGGTATGGCATTTGTACATGGGATCACTGGGTGATCAACAAACTCTGGCAGGAGTTTGTCGAAGGAGGTGGTATTGGCAGGCCACCAGACGGTGCCTTGCATGGAGTTGCGGGCTCTTCACTTTTGTGCGGGACACAGAGGATGCAAAGGAGAGGAGAAGTGGTGGCTTCACTGTTGACACATAGGGAGAGTCACCTCTCGGATCCCTCAAGGGGGATTTGTAGGGAAGATCCATTCATCGATGGGGATAATGATGCAATGGTGGAGGTGATGATACTGATCGGGTGTGGCCTGACACGTAGAGACACAACTCTAGGCCATCATATCCAGGGATGTGTGGGAGCATCTAGCATTGAGCAGTGGTCTACAGGTAGGAATGGAGATGCATGGTGGTGTGTTGTAGTGTGTTGGATTGCGTTGTGGAGTGGGAGTGCCTCACATTGCAGTGAGTACATGCGGGGAGTGATAGGTGCAGTGGTACATGTAGGAAGCAGGATGGTACAGGATGGCATAGCTACAGTTGATGGTATACAACAGTGTACAGGGGTAGGTTGCAGTGTATAGTGGAATGTCCAGGAGTACTGGGATGATCGGTGGTATGCAGAGGTGTATGGTGTTGCACAACGAGGTCTTGGAGTAATTCCTCCAAAGACACCCATGGACAAAGATACCTGGCATACCTTTGGGTGTAGCTCACCTAGGATCGATGGGGTGTTGGAAATAATACTGAGAGGGGGGGGTGAATCAGTATTATTAAGTTCTTTTAATAAATCTTCCTTAATTACACTTTGAATTATTTTTGCATGTCAGTACCATAATGAGCATGAACAAAGAAAACAGATAGTCACACCAAAGAACACCAGATGTAAGGTGGAAACCCAATGTGGGTGAAAACCACCTACTGCAATATGTCTCTATCTTCTTTCAAATTAGAAACTTCTTTTACAAAGGTTTTGTACTGGTGCAGTCCTTTACCAGTATGCAGGTTGCAACCTGCAGAGAGCTACAACTCTCTCTCATTTTCCAGTCTCTCCTGGAAGGGAGCTACAACCCCCTACTTCTTTTCTCTCAAGGATCACTTTACATAGATTTTCAAACTGGATCCATAAAACATCAAGAGATCATCAAGTACAAGAAAATCACCCAGTCAACTGCAGTAACCAGATCAACAGTAACAGTAAATTAAACCTAGAACACCTTATCAACAAAAAAAAAATCAGCCAACAAAAGATCTTAAGACAGATACGTAGTTTTCCTTTCTCTGGTCTGCGTGCGTACGCACTTCTCCTTCTGCTTCCCTGCGTATACCCGCAGAGACCCTTCTGCCATAGCGCGTACCCACGCACTGTCTCTTCAATCCCGCTGCGTACTGTTACTGCAGTCACGCACCCATAGATACTATCGCGTTGTGTACTGCTACTGTAGCCACGCACCCACAGATGCTATCACGCCGCGTACCTACGCACCTGCGGCTTCTGAAGCGCTGAGTACTTTCCCTATGCCTATGCACCTGATCCTTTGTCACGCTGTGTACCCACGCACTGCGCCTTCTTCTGCTCTGCGTACCCACGCACTTCGCCTTCTTCTGCTTTGCGTACCCACGCACTTGTACCGTTAATCACCTGTGTACTTCTGATTAGGGCCGAAATGGCAGTCCCCCAGTGTGCCACCGATAGTTAGATGCTCAGATCTGATCATGTGCTCGAGAGATTATCCTTCATAGATTCGCTTTTAACTTCACTGGAACAATAACCCGATATTTCCGATCTTAAGATATTCAACTTGCAAAAGATACTTAGCCAAGTGATCTCCTTTGCTTTATATAGGCAAGCTCTTCCTAAAAACATGGATCAATACCATAGATAACCGATACAAGGGGCCTAAAAACATGGGGCTCAATAATAATAATAATATAAAGCAATATCACGGGCCAAAACCATAGAATCAAGATCGGCGCGCTAAATACCACGAGCCAAACATAAGAAACCCCACGAGAGCGCGCTTTACTACCTTGAAGTGTGTGCACTGGGGTCCGCACCTTCTGAACGGGTAACCTGCGGGTATGACTGCACCTCCTGTATGGGCAACCTGCGGGTCCGCATCTTTTGAACCATTCACCTGCGAGCCTCTTAATTTCCATCATTTTGAGAGCTTGAACAGACCATTGCCACTTGAGTGAGTTGCCATCAAGTACAACACCTGTATCATAGAGCCATACCAGAATCATAATGCCAACAATCTCCCCCTTTGGACTTGATGGCAACCTCAAGATCTTCACTGTCATTCTCCCCCTTTGACATCAAGGGCAAAGGGTGATGCTCCCCCTAAGAACATGCTCCCCTTGAAAATGAACCAGATCTGCAAAGAGGAACAAGAATCCACCAAACAAACATGAAAGAGATAAAGACATATTGCAGCCATGTTTTAGATCAGCATCCATGTTCTTCTTTTGTGCTCCATAATGCCAACAATGCATTATATGTGCTCCCGCTGAACCTATGCCATCGATCTGCAACCAATCCATAAACCAGCAAATGTACGTGTATACCATGTATAGACCTCGTGTACAACCAACAGATGAGATTCAACAACAAGATGATGCATCAACAACCCCTAGCTTTTGCCTGAGGTATTCAAAAGTCTCCCTGGGCAATGGTTTGGTGAGAATACCAGCAACTTGTTCCTTAGAAGGAACATACTCCAACTTGACCTTTTGTTCAAGCACTTGTTCCCAGAGAAAATGATACTTGATTGGTATGTGCTTGGTTTTTGAATGCATGACAGGATTCCTTGAGATGCTGATTGCACTTGTGTTATCACATAAGATAGAGATAGGTGGTGTACAAGTGATTTTGAAAATCCTGCAAGGTCTGCATCATCCAAAGGAGTTGAGTGCAGCAAGATGCAGCAGCAACATATTCTCTGCTTCAGCTGTAGATAAGGCAATCGAACTCTGTTTCTTGCTGAACCAGGATACTAATCTGGAACCCATAAAGAATGCTCCACCACTTGTGCTCTTCCTATCGTCCACACTTCCAGCCCAATCTGCATCTGTATAAGCATGAAGTGTGAGATCTGTATCTCTAGGATACCACAAGCCATAGTTTTGAGTCCCTTGAAGATATTTGAAAATTCTCTTCACTGCCTGAAGATGAGTTTCCTTCGGATTTGCCTGAAATCTTCCAACTATTCCCACTGCATGCATGATGTCTAGTCTGGTACCTGTCAAATAAAGTAGACTTCCAATCATAGATCTATAGGTTGGTTGATGCACTGCTGCTGATTTGTTATTTGCACTGAGGTTGCATCCTGTTACCATGGGAGTACATATAGGTTTTGCATCTTCCATGCCATATTTCTTCAAAATCTGCTTGAGATATTTGGTTTGAGACAAGAAGATCCCTCCTTCATTTTGTTGGATTTGCAAACCAAGAAAGTATGTCAGTTCTCCAAGAAAGGACATTTCGAATTCTTTCTGCATCACCAAGGCAAAGTTTTGACTCATAGCTTCTTCCTTGCTGCCAAAGATAATTTCATCTACATACATAACAAGTATTAGCAATTTATCATTTTCAATTTTTATATAAAGATTCCTATCCGCTGGTCCTTTTGAAAAACCTTGTTGATGAAGATATTTGTCCAAACGATAGTACCAAGCCCTTGGAGCTTGTTTGAGACCATAAAGCTCCTTTTTCAGTCTGCATACAAGATTTGGATCATTGCCAAGAATGAAACCATCTGGCTGCTCAATGTATACTTCTTCTTCTAAGTCTCCATTCAGAAAGGCTGATTTCACGTCCATTTGAAATATT
>APFE031588852.1:87696-99363 GCA_000404065.3 Pinus taeda
AGCATTGGGCTAGTCAATACATATTCTCCCATGGATAGCTTGATATTATGGCACTTTCCAGAGAAATGTATTGTTCCTCCATTTGCAACCATCACTTGACACTCTAGTGATGGATATAAGAAGCAATTCAATTCTTTTGCTACCTTACAATGAATAAAATTGTGAGTACTTCCTGGATCAATCAACACTATTACCTTTTTCTTCTTGATTTGTCCTTCTATCTTGATTGTTTGAGGAGTGGTAATTCCCGAATGCATTACAAGATATGGTAGGATTCATTCTTCTTTATCTAGGATTTTTTCTTGTAGTATATCCTCTTCTTTTGACCTTTCTTGCTCCTTTTCTTCTTCCTCTTCACAATCTATGTAGAATAATTTCTTCTCAGCACACTTATGACCTTTAGTGTATTCGCTATCACAACTGTAACAAAGCCCTTATGCTCTTTTTTCTTCCAATTGTTGTGGTGTCAACCTTATAGGTTGTGGAAGACTAGGGGCAACAACACTTCCATCTTTATAGTTGTAAGTGGTATGCTTCCTGGTTACCATAATTTTGCTTTCCATTTTTCTTGCTAACTTGAATGCCTTCTATAATGAATTAGGTTCCCAAAGGTGAACATCATGTTGGATATTATCCTTTAAAGACCCTATGAACACATCAATCCTATGCTCCTTTGAAATATCTTTTACCCTTATGTTCAATTTTTGGAACTCCTCAATGTGCTCCATTATTGAACCCTTTTGTTTGAGACTTATCAATTGGCTAAAAAAAGTGTTGCTTTTTGTATCCTCATAATGTGCTACCAATTCTTCCGTAAAAATTGCCCAAGTGACAATTTGTTTACGAGAGCAAAGCCATTGATACCATACAAACTGATTTGGTTCCAAATATAAAGTTGCAATACATACCTTTTGTGTGTTTTGCACATTATGGAGATCGAAAAATTACTCCAACTATAGTATCCATGTTCCGGGATCCTTGCCATCAAACTTCTTCGTATCGATTTTTGGAACATGGTGGGTCTTCAATCCAATGTTAAAGTCTATGAAATCATGATTAACATTTCTTTTGTTCTCATCATGAGTTTCCTTTGCTACCCTTTCACCATTAGTAACTATTTCTTGTAGCAACTTATTCAAATTTATATTCAATTCTTCCATCTTAGTGTCCATCCTATTCATCTTAGCTTCCATGCCATCCATCTTAGCTTGCATGCCATTCATATTAGCTTCCATGTCATTCATCTTGGCTTCAGTTACCTTTTGTGAGAGTGAAATTTATTGTACTTGGTCTTGTAATTTTGATATATCATGTTGCATTTCTTCCTCTTCTTCACGAGTCATGCTAGACCTTTCAGGTTGCTTACTAGGTGTTTCCATTTTATTTCTTTGGGGCATGAATTAATGCTAATAATTATTCATTGTTCCTTTTGAATTCCTTGAAACTAATTTTTCAAACCAATCTTATGCAAAATTAAAAAAAACAAAATACACACCTTTTTTTTCACTTTGTAAGAGCTTGATATTGAATATGTTGTATCTCTGTAACTGTAGATCTCGAATATTTGAAATTGTGTCCCACAGTAGCCCTTTGAATTCTCTTTCCAACCCCGTAAGTCTGATCAAGATTGGATTCTCCAAGAAAGAGTTATGCCAAATCTCCCACGGTGACCTGATTATAGAGTAATTCAGTAGAGCAAATTTGTATGAAGTGCCACGTGTCACTGTTTTGACCTTAGTACCTGAAACTGATGTATAGAAAACTATAGGTCGTTCTCTTTCTGAAATTTCTTACGAAATTTCAATATAATGATCAGAACAAAAGTTATGATGATTTTCGCTAGGCCACCTGTTTGGAATGTAATTTGGGAGTTTACAAAAATCCTAACTTCCTCAGATCATATCTCCGAAAAAATGGCAAGACAAGCTCTGAAATTTGGACCCGAAGTCCAAAACGATTTCAGCTCAAATAGGTTTTGTTTTTAGCTTCTAAAACGTTGCAGAAAATAAGTTATAGTGAAAATGCCACGATGACCTGTTTGGAGTAGAGAAACCCTAGAATCCAAAGCTCTGATACCAAATGTTATGAAACCAATGCACAAAAAGATAGAAAGGATAGATCAATGCCTTACAATTCAGCCTCTTCGAGGGGCCAACCTCCTTTACATTACAGAAATGAATAATTCTTGGATGATACAAATGACTAAACCTCCCTTCTATAGATAGGAGTGTAAGGGGTCACAATATAATCAAGCCGACATAACAATAATAACATAAAGGCATAACAGTAATAAGATAAGGGCACAACAATAACAATAGTGGGTTTCTATGGGGCACACTAATAATAATATGGGAATAATAGGGGCACAATAATAACAATAAGTGCTACAATGAAAATAGTAATGGGGGAATCACTAGTATTATAGGGACCTAACACACGCAGAGGGAGATTGAGGCAAGCAAAGATCTGATTGTTTGTCCGAGAGTTGGGGAGATGAGGTAGAAGCATTAGACTAACATTCTTGTTGGGTTTTACAGCGAATTGAGCCAACATTCCAACAATTCGAACCGCTGGGCTAGGGGACAGTGCAAAGGCCACACAACAGATTTTTGTGGTACTTGGGAGCAGTTGAGTTGGGCCAAGAGATCATCCGTGGAATCAGGGATTGGATAGCACGGGTGAACTCAACATTTTGGAGAAGTTTTCAGGTGGATTTACAAGCAGTTTCCAGCGAGTTGAAATTAGGAGGCGGCGTTTTAAGCTGTATCTTTGCACCAAATAGTGTAGAATCGTTGGGGATTGAATAGTGCCTTTGGGGATCAATTTTGGGAAGTCCAAATCGGGCTAAACCATTTCTAGGTTTTTGTGGGTTTCGACCAAGGAGTTTGGGGTTAAAAGCATATAAATTTCTGGGCAATTTTAGTGCACCTTCCAACCATTCAAACTTCAGTAAAGCAGTGATTTTTGGGCAGCGCAATGCAGATTAGTGCAGTAGCTGGACAACCTTTAGCTCAACCATTTTCCTACTTGTGTTTGGTCCTACTTGTCCTTTTAGACAAGCCTAGGTGCACCATTCCATCATCTATTGTATTTGACTTGTAGAAATATAATAAAATGGCTCAGACGTTCTCCATTTGCAGCTTTTATATGAGTGTTTGCTGAATATTTCATTTTTGTAATTTGTTGCATGTAATATTTGCTTGTTATCACTTGTATTCCTATTAAAGATCATTACATATTGTTTAATAATTGGAAAAAATACAAAAACAGAATTAATTGTTGCTTGGGTACTGAGGTTATTAGCTACAATAAAGAACATTAAAAGCATTCAAATTCTAGGCGATTACAAACTTATAATTGATTGGCTAACAAGGAAAGAAAAACTAGAAGTTTTAAACGTTGCAACATGGAAGCTAAAAATTGAAGAATTTTTTTTTTTCTTTTTCAAGAAATCAATTTTCAACATACATACAAAAAAACTCAATTCAACTGCAGATAATTTATCAAAAAAGGCTCTTCAAAATTAAACTTTGGAATCATTTAATTAAAAAAACTCAATGGATCAACCATCCAAAACGTTCACACAATTCAGTTAAACTAACCACCTAATTTTTAGATCTAAACAAACATGCAAATAGTAATTATTATTATTATCATTTCCAATATTAAAGAATAAAGTAAGGAAAATTATATCTCTTCAGGATGTCCACTGGTTTTTCACGGATTATGTTGTCCACTTACCATTTCTAGACTTTTGTAAACACTATAAGGGCCATGTATCCTACTCATTTTTCGATTGACCTTTCCCCATCATTTATTGCAGCAAATTTGAATTTTTAACCAAGTTTGAACTCTCTCTGCGTATATTAACAATCCCCTACCCTCAGGATAAGCACAATCTATAATTTTTTTATGAGCTACTTAATAGCCAAAAAAATATTTTTCCACTGCCAAAAAGAAGATAGAGATATAGATATATCCAATTGATTGATTGGTTGAAAATTCCCAATTGACATAAAATAGCCTATAAGAAAAGCTCCTTGCTCAAGAGGAATCAAGAGTTTGAATTCCAAGGAATAGGTTTTGGATAATGCCGTGCATTCTTGAAAGGTAATAGAGGTCCCTCAAAATGTAACCCATAGTCAATGAAACATTATCTCGGCCATAAGTGTTCGTAAATTATATTATTATAATACGAAAACATAATATATATATTTTTAATAAATAATAAAATATTATATTGAGATATATTAAAATGCAATATTATTATTTTAAAAATAATAAAAATCCTTGAAGTTATAAAGTAGTTTAAAGAAAAATGATAAAAATAATAATATTATTATTTAAATATTATTTTATTTAAAAATAGTTTAATTATTAGATTTTTAAAAATTTAATGATATTGTATATTTTTGAGTTTAAAATTTTATAGTTTATAAGGCTTTGAATTGATGGTGAATGGGTGCATTGTTAAGGTACCTTTTGTGATAGGTCAATAGTTCAAATCTCCCAAAGTACTTGCAAAAAAATTAAAGTGTTTATGATATATTTTAATTATTGAATTATTTTTCGGGGAAATCATATAAAAACTATTTTACAGTTTTCTTTTTTCTTTTTCTTTTTCTTTCCCGAAGTTGGCAAAACCTATCAACCTCTGGTATGGTATAGTTATTATAACAACTTTTTGTTATTTAATTTATTTTTTTAAGTATATAAATAAATCTAATATTTTCCTTAAAAAGCTATGTAAATCAATATCAGGGAAAAAGGATAAAAAAAACCTCTCACAGTTAGACGACGCGGATCTCAAATAACACAATACGACAAATAGATGAAGAGTCTCCGTTTTATATTTGGGCTCTCCCATTCCATTCCAAGAAGGTTCAACTGAATCCAGATTTCCCCTGTTAAAGACGCGGCTCCGCAAAATCTTTCAGCGCGAGGAAGTTTCCATAACGCGGAATGCAGCTATAAATACCTGTCAAATCTCTACCCCACTCAATCAATAATCCAACCCACCATCCATTCCGCTCTTCCCAATTTCAGTCGGATTCTGCCCCAATTTCAATCTGTAAATTCAGTCGGATTCTTCCCCAATTTCACTCCGTAAATTCGTTTTTCCTTTGTATTGAATTCATCGAGGTGCCATGGAGGTACGGGGTATGGAACTAACCATAATCTCGGCCCGCGATCTGAAGAAGGCCACCATGCTCTCCAAAACAAAGACCTACGCAGTCGCATGGATCTCCAACGATCACAAAAACAGGCTACGCACGCCCGTGGACAAGAACAACGGCAACGATCCCAACTGGAACCACGTTATGAAATTCGCTCTGGACGATGCCGCCCTCCAGCAGGGCCGCCTGCTTCTCGAGATCGCAGTCTACGCCGACGCTACCTTCCGCGACAAAGAGATCGGCCGCATTAGCATCTCCTTGAACGAATTTCTCAACCCCGGCACCACTTCGGCGCAGTTCGTCAGCTACCAGATCCGAAAACCCTCGGGAAAACCCAAGGGACTTCTCAACCTCTCTGTGAAATTGGCCGAAAAGGCCGAGGTCAAGCAGCAACTGCAGCCGCAGGCAGTCGCAGGGTCATATGGTGCGGCCAAGGGGGAGCCCGTGATCGCCTATCCAGCAGGTTCATTCGTGGCGGCAAAGGCGGAGCCTGTGACCGCTTACCCATTCTACCCACCGGCCGGCTCCTCGTCGCATCCGCCACCAAATAACTACTACCCTGCACCCCCGGCGGGCTATCCCCCGCCACCGCCTTACTACCAGGGCTACTCGCCGCCTCCCTACCAGGGTTACCCTGCTAACCAGGGCTACCCACCCTACCCGAGTTATCCGCCCGTTGTTCCTGCGGCGCAGCAGCCGGCTAGGAAGAATAATAAACTGGGGATGGGTTTAGGGGCGGGCTTAATTGGCGGAGCACTCGGCGGCCTATTAATTGGAGATATTATTAGCGATGCGAGTTACGATGGCGGGTTTGATGATGGTTACAATGGTGATGGCGGTGACTTTGGCGGCGACTTCTAACCGGTTAGTTTTCGAAATCTGGTGCCAGAGATTTGGCAGGCCGCTCAAATGACAGATTCTGTATAGGGTGGATTTGGCTTGGATTATTACACACGAAATGGTGTTTTTTTATTTTTTTCTCTTTGGGAGTGATTATAATACTTTTTAGCGATGTTTCTTCACAGCATCGATTTTTTTTTGACATGTAAATTTTGGTGCATTATATGATTGTAAGTTTTTAACGAAGTGATTATAGAGGAGTTTAATTAGGTATTTTGATTATATAGAGTAGTTTGATTACATTGAGGTATAGGGTAGGTTTTTTTTTTAAATTAATTAATAGTTAATTTTCCCAAAATTTGATAAAGATTTTTAAGAATTATAATATATGTTATTTTTGGAGGTTTTTAAGAGTATTGAATTTTTTTATGTATTTAAAAAGGAGTTGTCTTTAGTGTGATTTTTTGGACTTTCTAGAATCTGGTGTAAAAAATTTGAGGTGAAATCTTGATTTGTGTTAATTAATCTGGTCTTTTCATTGTATATATGGATTCTCATTGTATATATGGATTCAATAACCTGAAAAATCCAAGGGTGAAATCTTGATTTTAAGGTGAAATCTTATTTAAACTAGTTTTTTTTATTGTATATATGGATTCAACAACATGAAAAACCCTTAGGGCACTTCCATTTTGAAATCTTGATTTTAAGGTGAAATCTTATTTAAACTAGTTTTTTTATTATATATATGGATTCAACAACATGAAAAACCCTTAGAGCACTTCCATTCTACACGGCAAAACCCCTTAGGACACTTCCATTCTGCACGACTTCTATAATTTCCTACGATTTTTAGAGAAATTAGATTGGAAAAACCATGAAAAAAACTTTAAAAAATCTCACTCAATTCAAAAACACTTTTTAAATAACAAGAAATTAAAATCTAACATAAAATTATATGATTTCCCTAAAAAAGCCATTTTACCTATTAATTACACTATACCTTAAAATACAATTAAATTAACCAAACATATTAAGATAACAAATAATTAACCAAACATATTAAGATAACAAATATTCATATTTCTGGAATGTGTCATGGATAGTGATAAAGGATTATATTTTGGTTTCAGAATTATAATTAAAACATAGGCAGGATAACATATCTCTTCTCACATTAGAATTATGTACAATTTCCATGAATAGGTATTTAAATGTTTTAGGTTCTCAAAGTTATCTTGTGAGAAATATATGGCTTATTGTGTCTTATAGGCATCCGTTATGGATTTGATTATAAAGTAATTAAATACTCCGAAGAGAAAAGTTCATAAGTGGAAATAGTTTTGGAAGGCAACAACTAAGAAGGATTTAGGAACATATAGTAGTTGAAATGGAATTCTTTAGTTTACACATGGACCTTGTCTCTCTATTAGTTTCTCAAATGAATAAAATGCAGGATTTCGAAAAGGAAAAAACACACATCCTTAATTTTTAGGAGGCATCCTGGCACCTTAAAAGTCGTGTTATTTGGATATGAGAGGGTGATCACAATATAGAATACTTTTATCACTTTGCTAATTAAAGGAGGCACAAAGATGCAATATGGAAGATGGAAAGGATGGGGTGTGTACACAAAACTGGCGACATTTAAAAGGATGCTATAAAATACTTTGAAGGTTTATGTTCGACATGTAATAGAGTGGACCAATTAGGCGATTTTTGAGGTCTAAAATGGGCTTCCTAAGAAAAATGTACAACCAAAATAAACTGTATAAGAACCAATAGGATTCAAGATGATGATGTCAACCATGGGTGATGATTAACCATTTTTGGAGTAAAATAAAAAGATTAAAAAATAATAAAACTATTTTTTCAACTCTTTTTTTCAACTTTCGAGTGGGAGTACTTGTTGGATGCAAAATTTAATTCATCATCTAAGGAGTAACCATATTGCATACTTTCGATGGAACCCGCGACATGAAAAATGAGAAATACATGAGAAAACATGATTGCAATCACGTTTTCCATATATTTCTGATTTTTCATGTAATAGGGTCCATCGTAAGTATGAAACGTGGGTACTCCTTGGATGAGGAATCAAATTATGCATCCAATGAGTGTTTCCACTCGAAATATGAGTAAACCCATAGGGAGATAAATTGAAAATATGAGTTGAAAATTTTATTTTATTTTTTTATTTTTTCCCTCTAAAATTTGATGATGTAATCTAATCTTATTTTATTATTACCGTTATTATTTTATAATTTCCTTAGGAAGCTCATTTTAGACCTCAAAATCCCCCTAGTGTATGCTGACTTGTTATGGGGTATAGAAAACTTCTTGTGTATGTTTTTCGAAGAATATATTGCAGCTATCTACAGCCCTGACATGCTAGAATAAATCTTCGTTATTCTCAAATCATTAGCCAATGGTAACAACCTAGGTCCAGATGGTTAGGCGATTGAGCTCTTTCTTCACTTCTTTGATCTTATGGGTTTGAACCTCCTCAATATGGTTGAAGAATCTCGTACATTTGGCAGGGTTTTGGGTGCAATTAATTCGACTTTTATTGCACCTATACCCAAGTCCTCACACCTTGTCTCTTTCTCAGATTTTGGGTCAACTTCTCTTTTTAATATTACATATAAGTTGATCTCTAAAGTTATCGCAGGTAGGATTAAGCAAGCATTATCAAACTATATCTCGTCGAAGCAATTCGGCTTCCTATCAGGCCGTCAGCTTCATGACATGTTGGCCGCAACACATGAATGTCTACACTCTATTCATTCCAAGAAGGATGAGGCTATCAATTATGAAATTGGATTTACATAAGGCATATGACTATATTGATTTGGCGTATTTGTGCATGATCCTCTTAAAAATTGGATTATTAGTTGATAATATTGCTTGGATAATGGCATGTTTGTCTTCAACAAATTTTGCGGTGTTAATAATTGGATATCGAACTTTTTCTCAGCCCGCAAAGGTCTTCGTCAGGGATGATCTTTGTCTCCTATATTATTCATATTGGTCATGGATGGTGTTAGTCTAAAGCTTAAGGAGGCACATACTCGCTTAGTCTCCGTTACACGCCTCTTTTTTGTTGATGATGTTCTAAACGTTGGAATGGTAAGTGGGAGCAATGGTTGACCTTTTACCATATCATGGTTAGTTTTGGAGCGACCCCGGGTTTGATTATGAATGGTAACAATTCTATAATGTTATTCTCCTCTGTTGATCAGGAAGTTACTCTTCGTATTGCCAAATTGTTTAATGTTGAGGTCTCTCTCCCATTGAGCGTGGTTTGTCTTACCTGGGTTTTAGATTGAAAGCTAAAAACTATGGGATCTCAGATTGGGGATGGATAGTAGAGAAGTTTCGTAAGTGCCTTTCTCTCTGGACACATCGTTGGCTATCTTTGGGTGGTCGGTATATCTTGATCTAATCGATCTTACAACAACTGTTTATATTATGGGTTCATCTCTTTTGGATTCTCTCATTTATTATTAATAGAATCAAAGCTATCATTCTCACTTTGTCTAGTTTGGGAATAAGGGACACCAGAAATTTCACTTGGTAAATTTTGATGTTATATCTAAGGGGAAAGTTGTTGGAGGATGGGGTATTCTTGACTTGAAGAGGTTTGTTTTGGATCTATTAACTAAATCTTTATGGTCAGCTATATTTGGTAGGGGGTATATGGAAAGCGATGATTGCAAAGAAGTACTTAAAAGGAAGAGCCTTTTCTGTTTGGTACAAAAGGGGCGTGGTTGGGATAAAAAAGGCTTCTATATATGGATGAGTTTCATAAAGGTAAGCAAATGGATACTGAATAAGATGCTCTAGTCTTTTGTCAAGGGGAACCAAAATTTGATTTGTTTGGATTCCATTCTAGGTGTTGCTCCATCTCCTTTTTACAATATTGATTTTATTACTGCTTTACACAACAGAAGTATGTGTTTCTTAGATCAAGCTATTTCTCAAATGGAGTTGGATTTCCCCTATCCCGTCTGGAAAAGTGCATAGGAGATTGGTTTTTCTGGAGGTCATGTGGCTACCTGACACTGCCTCATACATGAGTTTAGATATGCTAACTTCATGAAAAAGAAATAGGGTGATTCTCTGGTATGGAATGGTGTATCGAAGCAGGGTTTGATGGTGGTCTCAGAGGTTTACCAACATATTTCAAATTATGTCAATATAACAAATAGCATTTGTTGCTATTGAGAAAGTGTGGAGGTGGCATGTTCTCTTTAAAGTGTTAATTTTTTGTTGGTTGGTCTGGAAAAATAAAATTCCCACCTGAGACAATATCTACAAAAGGGGATTCTTAGGTTTGGGGTGGTGTGTATTTTGTCATAAGGCTCAAGAGAGTGTTACACATTTCTTTTTTCAGTGTCCCATGTTTGTGGAGGTCTGGGTGCGCATTATGAAGCATGTACATATTTCCTAGGTGGGTTCTTTGGATTCAATGGAGACTTGATTCAAGTGATGGTTTAACAGGAAAGGGAGATATAAAGTTCTACCTCTATACGTGGTATGGGAGATCTGGAAAGCTAGAAATCTTGCTATCTTCAAAAACAAGCCTCCCATTATCTATAACATCTATTCTAAAACATTGATTTGGTTATTGAAGGGGGGATTCCCTTGTAAGATGATATTTTTTCCAAATCTTTATCTCCTCCATTGAAGGTGGATTTTATTGCAAGTTTATTTTATGGTGTGGTTCGTTATAGTAGGCGTGGTTGCGGGTCATGGTTGAGGATTAATACTCACATACACTTTTTTATTTTCTGGTTCGACGGGTATGGTACAAATCAAAAGGCTTAGTTACTTGCACTTTGGGGTTTGTTGGTCTCATCTAAGCACCTTCAACTACAAAATATTTATGTTTAATGGGAGTCTAGATCAACTATTGATGCGGTGGTCGAGCGGTCCACCTTCTAGGCCCCTTCTTTAGTAGTATGGATGGATCGTATTAAACTCTTGGTGTGCTCCCTTGAGCATATCAATCTTTCTCATGTCTATGGGGAGTGCAACATAGCATGACCGATAGTCTATCAAAGCAAGATTTGGTAGTTGGTCTTGGTTCAATCTAGTACAATTTTTTTGTGTAGAGCAAACTTATGCCAGAGGGATATTTCAATGCACCATAACTGGATCCTGCACCATGTTGTCCTTTTTCGGACTATTTGGTCCTTTTTAACATATCATTAGTATGACACTCTTTGTTACATAGGTCAACTAGTATTTTTTGTTTATTCAAATGGACACTCTTTATAACTCTGGTGATACTAGTTTTGTTTCCATGTCCTAGTAAATCAAGGAAATATGGACAAAGTTACTTGGTACAAACTAATTTAGTCTCATTATTTTTTTGGATTGCAGTTTGGTCCTATTTTGATGATCTTTCTCATATATCTTGTTCTCATTTTGTTATTTGGAACTTTTGATTATGTACATGTACTGGAATTGCCTATTTTTAATAAAAATTGCAAGCGTTTTTTTCCTTCTAACAAATATATATAACTCGACATAATTTGATTGTTATTATTTTAAATTGGTAAACAAATTTTATGTGTAGCATTGATTAAGTGGTTTTTTATAGGATTTAGTAGTTATTAAATTATCAATTAATTGTTGACAACAT
>APFE031588852.1:100142-110363 GCA_000404065.3 Pinus taeda
TTAACATTAAAATCAATGCAATGATATAAATTAATTGTTTGTAAATATCGATAGTCGTCCATCATAAGTACCAAAGCATTAACTTCATGATGTATCTCACATTTCTCATATTAAAATCAACCTAAATCCATCTTAACTCTAGATATGACAAGGGCCAAAATGATCAAATGTCTTTTCACTTTGAAAGAGTTCTGTATCTCAAGAGATTCGATCCTTCTTAAAATGGATCTAGGCTGAGCTTAAAAATAATATAACCTGCAGTTTTTATTTCATGTACTAAATATACTTACGTATTAAGTACTAGAATTTTGCTTCCTCAATATTATTTTTATAAATTAATATAATTTTTAATAGCAATTTTTGAAATTAAAAAAAATATAATAAATAGATATTTATTATTCCTTTTGAATTATTAATTTTATATATTGAAATTTAAACTTTTAAATAAATAAAAACTAATTATTATCTTAAATTTAATTTGGTGTAGTCTAATTAATATACGAAATGACTTTTTGGCTAGAATCTAGCAGTAAAATTTCTAACAAGATTATGATTTCTTGATGTTTAAAATACACTTTTGAATGTATAGATGGATAGTTTTTTTTTCTTCAGAAGAAAAAGCGTAATTTATTCATATAAGAAGATTACATAGAGCAAATGCAAGAAGCATATGCAGAAATATTCATATAAGAAGATTACATAGAGCAAATGCATGAAGCATATGCAGAAACGTGGACTGAGCCACATGCAAATCTGCTAAAACAGATCCCAAATAAAGCCCCGAATGGCCAATATTGCCCCCCAGACAAGGGAACCCATCTATAAGGTGCAGAAGAGGCACCAAAAAGCCAAGCAAGCAAGCATCTGAAGAAAGAGCAACAAAATATGTCCGCCCAATATGGAAGGAGAGGCACGAAATGAGGAAGAGAGCGGAAAAAGAAGCCACTCCTTCCCCGCCTCCTCAAACTCTCCAACCGAATCAGACGAGAAACAGAGGAAGAACACTACCACAATCATCTGCATCTGCCTGCAGAAAAGACCAATGGAGACATCCATAGAAGCGGCACGAAACATGGCAGAAACAACCCCTATTCCCTCAACGCTCCAAAGGATATGTCGTGGCCAGAACAAACCTAACTGTCGCCGAGAAGGAGAAGACCCACCGCAGTAGAGGCATCATCAGGGGCAGAGGCGGCAAGGGTAGCCACCTCACCCTCGCTTAGAGAAAATTAAAAGACCAGAAGATGAAATGAGCAGGACGAAAACCTCTCTGTTGCCTCTCGCCACTCGACACAGGAGAAATCCCGCGGAGACCCGGTGAAGCCCACTCAGTTCCTCGCTCGCCTCTGGTGCGACCCTCACTGCCTGAGGAGAGCCCTTGCTGATTGCCGCATTCCCACTCCTGCTCCCACTCGCCCTCCTGCGCTCAACCCTCTGCTCGTCGTTCCTGCTCCAGCTCGTCCTCCTCTTCTGCTCCTGCACTCAAACCCCTGCTCCTGCTCCTGCTCCTGCACCAAACAAAGCCCATAGTCGAGGGTTGTTCCGCTTCTACACTCCTTCGCCGCTCTTGCTCGCCCTCCTGCGCTCAACCCCCTGCTCGATGTTCCTGCTCCAGCTCGCCCTCCCCTTCTTCTCCTACGCTCAACCCCCTGCTCCTGTTCCTGCTCCTGCTCCTACACCAAACAAAACCCGTTGACAAGGGTCGTGCTCCTACGCTCCTCCCTTTCCGCTTCTGCGCTCCTCCCTTGCTTTCCGCTCCTGCTCGCCCTCCTGCGCTCAACCCCTGCTCGCCGCTCCTCTTCACCCTCCTGCTCGCGCTCTTGTTCGCGTTCCTGCTCGCCCTCTTGCTCACGTCCCTGCTCGCGTACCTGCTCGTCCTCCTGCTCGCGCTCTTGCTCGCTCCTCCCTTGCTCGCCGCTCCTGGTCACCCTCCTGCTCGCCCTCTGCAACGCGACTTGCACTGAAACACAAGGGTCGTGCTCCTGCGCTCCTCCCCTCCGTTTTTGCGCTCCTCCCTTGCTCGCCGCTCCTGCTCACCCTCCTGTGCTCAACCCCTGCTCACCACTCCTTATCGCCCTCCTGCTCGCGCTTCGTATAGATGGATAGTTATGCACCCTAAAAAACCTTGAAGCACTTGATCTTTCAAATTAAACAATTTAAAAATATTACTTTAAAAATTTGTACTTCATTTTAAATTAAATTGACTAAAAAAATACTTAGAACACAACCAATTCCTCTATTTATTAGAATCACGAGAACTTAATTCATAATATTGATAAAAAAAATGTCATAACTTTTAATTATTAATCCATTTATAAATTATAGTGTTCAATTCTTGATTTATTTATTTATATATTATTTTGGGTATCTCTTAAAGTGTTTAATGGGTATCTCTTATACTTATTAAATCATTAATAAACATAGTTACTGATCAAACGAGAAAATCACCGATTACTCCTTTTTTTTTTTTTTTTTCCTGAGATAGCAAAAAAAATCCGATTTTGAAAAATGGTTATTTAGAATAACATTTTTTTGGCATATTTTTGGGATTTTAAATTTTCTTATGAACATTTTCTTTTAGATGTGAGTGATTTTCATGCTGATTTTGAAAAGTATTGATGCAACATCTACCCCATTTTTTTAAGGCTTTATTTTTTACAATTTAATTTTATTTTATCTATCAAGTATAAACATTTTTTTCAAAATGTTAGTGATTTCATGCTAATTTTGAAAAGTGATGCAACATCAAATCCTTTTTGTTTAGAGAGCCTATTTTTTACGCTTGAAATTTTCTAATGTATTAAGTGTGGATAGTTTTTTATTTTTTATTTTTTATTTTATTTTTAATGTTATGATTTCATGTCTATATATATATATATATAAATATAATATATATATATATATATATATTATATGAGAGGAGAGAACGAAATAAGAAAACCAAAAATGTTAAAAGAAAACATTACTTGTAAAATAAAAAAAAAAAAAATAAAAAAATAATGGAAATATTAAAAAAGAAACACATAATTTAAGGAAAAAAATTAACAAAAAAACATCAAAAACACTTTTTTTTTAAGCTAAAAAAAATACATAATTAAACAAAAAATTAAACTAAAATTAAAATTTAATATAATGAAAATAAATTTCAATTTTTTTTTTATTTTAAATTTAAAATAATTAAAAAATGAGATCTAAAACAATTCAAATTTTTAATTTATTTAAAAATAATAAATTTTAAAAAATTAAAATTAAAAATATATATACACTGAAAAACTATCCAATTTCAAAATATTAAAAAAAATGTAAATTAAAAAGAAAATTGAAGTTAACCGACCAGTCAAGTAGCGGAGCCATGTTGTTAATTTTTTTTTTGAAACAACTTTTATGCTTGTTTTTTTTAATCTTTGTCTTGATGATAACCATAGCAAGTTATTTGCATAGACCGTGAAAGCTACTTTGTGATTTTTCTAGAAGATATTTTGTATAAATTTTTTTATGTTTGATTTTTTTTTGGTCATTTTTTATCTTTTTAACTTTTTTATTTATTAGTTTTTTATATTTATCTATTTATTTTGTTTTTGTTTTTTGCAGGGTTTGTGTCGATCCTTGACTAGCAACCCGACAACATTATGTGCTAATCTGATAATTGATTTTAAAGCTTTTGTTATAATGGATCAAGTCTGCCCCAATAGTGTGTCAATTTCATGGTTGATTTTTAAGATTTCATTGTAATAGGTCAAGATCGCCTACACTGCATGTTAATTTGATGGTTGATTTTTAAATTTTCGTTGCTAATATTTTAAAATAGCTATTATTTTAAAATTTAAAAAAGAAATTACTCTTGGTATAATGACTCTTTCATTCAGGTGTTCACTTTTAAAGTTTTTTTAGTCATAATTTTTCCATAATGTCGTGGTTGAAATATATTGAGAATTGAAGTTTTTGTAATCATGATATTTGGTTTTAATTTCATGGTTAAAAAATTGTCAAAATTTTAATGTTTTTCTAAGCCACGATATTTTATCTTTAATGCTATGGTTGAAAAAAATTATAAGTATTTTATCTTTAACATCATGATTTAAAATTGTTCGAATTTTAAGGCTTTTCAGAGACATGATATTTTATCTTTAATGTTAGTCTTGAAAATTGTTGGAATTTAAGGTTTTTCGGGGTCTTGATATTTTATCTTTAATGTCATTGCTAAAAAATGTTGAAAATTTATCCCCAAAAAAATGTGTTTCCAACATCAACACATTTTGTTTTTAGGGTGGGTTTTGCATCAAAAAAATTGGCTTTTACTGTCATTTTTAAAAAATATTGAAACTTTACGACGAAAAAAAAGTGGCAATGTAGAATCAACACTTTTCATTTTCGAGTTGTTTTTTCATGTTTTTCTGGGCTTTTTGGTTAGGGTTCTCATTTTGAGGTAATAGTTATCTTTTGATTGGTAACTTTGTTAATATATATAGTTATATTCTATAAGATTTTTTTTTTTAGGGTGGTTCATTAATGGGGAGTCGTTGCTACATCCATGGGAAAATCCAGGATCAACCCAAAGGGATCTACCTGTAAACCAAACTAGCAAGGCCTAACCCCAAGGGCGCCAAGGAGATTTTACCTCGTGACCTCTCGATAGCCAAAGTACTTAGCAATAGAAACTCGACCAATTGAGTTATCCCTTGGGGCTTGTTATATTCTATAGTAACTATTTTAATGGGCTACACACATAATTTGAAAATAAAATTTAACTATGTTAAATTTTAATGGTCAAATTTAACTACCTTACATTAATATTTTAATTATTTTTTATTAGTTACAATTGATTTAAAAATATTAATGAAATCTAGATTTTTAATTTCTTTTTGTCCTCATGATGAACCATAGTAAGTGATTTGAAAGGCGTCGACTTTAAAATCTATATGTGATTATTATCACAGAATCCCGCATTTCGGTTTTTTAATTTCTATTGAATTAAATATTAAAAATAAATATCACTTGAGTTATAACTTATTAAACGATCCATTTTTACTCATTGAATTTAACTGTGTTATTGTCTATGGTTTTGTTGATCTATTAGCTTTTTCTCATGCTCTTGTTAGATCCCATGTTTTACTACTTTAAATTTATTCAATTTATTAATTTTTGTTTGTTGAATTTTCTTTTATAATATGACTAAGATAAATCATTGTTAGGTAAATTTAATTGAGGTTGGATTTTACACACTAATTTTTTTTTAATTTATTAATTTAATTTTTCTATATATATTTTTCCTAAAATTTAAAAATGTTGACAAACTTCATTACATTACACCTACGCATCTCCCCTATACTAGGATAGATAAAGAAAGCTAGAGAAAGGATGAGAAAAACGTGTTAGACATTGAGAGAACAAGAATATCACGCAATTCAAGAAACTGATGCAAATATAGGTAATTCAAATTGTCTCACTTCTCATATTACTTGCTCCATATTGTATACAATACGAAATATGACTGAAAACGAGAAAAAATGGAGAATGAAACAATAAAATAAAGATAAAATAAGCAAGGAAAGTAATACTTGTAGTTAAAAAATGAGATGCAACAACAACTAAAGAAAACCACTTGAATCCTTGCAAATTATTGAAAACCACTTGAAACCATGCAAACTATTGAAAACCACTTGAAATCATGGAAATTATGAACCACCTTTGAATTGTAATGGTTTAAGATAACCCACAAAAACTAAGGATGTGATTTATCAAAAGAAAACCACTAGAACAGAATTTCCATATATTATTTACATGAATTACAATTCATGGAAATTTATTTACAAGAGGGATTAGCAAAAATGGTTGTCACATAGGTGCTCCAAAACCTATAAACATTAGTTTGATTAATGTTTGATATCCAAAGTAGGAGTTAAAAGAGAGAAAATGTGTCAAGATCTAGAATGTGCAAGAATATCCCTACTTCCAATGTGCATGAACTAAGAAGACATTCTTGGTTAAACATATATAAAAACATTAAATTTTCATAACATTCATAATCATATATAATAATGGTTCTTTGAATCCTAAATGATGATTCCTACCTTTGAAAACCTCACAAGTTTCTTCTTTCAATTCTCACATGAAGGTTATGAGAATTTTTTAAAAATAGCAAGTTTTCTAAAGACATACAAAGTGTAGTGTAGATTCGTGCTTGCAAAAAACAAAGTGTATTATTGCATATAAATATAATGCTCCACTGACGACTCATGTAATTAATAAATATTAAATTCATAAATAATAAAAGGAAAAGAAATAAATTATCAATCATGTATTGATGATATGCTAGAAATATTTACAATGTTAATCTTCTTAAATTGTGGCAATATAATGCTAGTTAAATTCATCTAGTTGTTTCTCAACATGTAATTATGAAATATATTGCAAAATATGGTTCAAAAGTAAAAACGAGTTCTTTATTTTGAACCTTGTCAAGATTTGATGAAAATAATTGAAAACATAAAAGACATTGGATATCCATCTTGGCATGTGCATTAAAAAAGCTCCTTGCAGAAAAATATAGTTCTTTAAATCCTCTTACCCCTTCTTGTGCAATACTTGATTGTTGTGCTAAAATTTCCATGTAAATTCTCCCAAAAAACAGAAATCATTTGTGCCCCTTTTCACCACAAATGATAACAATGTACATTCGTTTTTGATAAAGCCTTGAAGCATCTTCTTTGTTCTCTAAATCAACTAAAACCTCTGTCTCTTGATTTATTTTTGTTACCTTATCAACAATTTCATTGTCCTTCTCATCCCACATTTCTTCCACTTTTTATTCAAAATTGTCAAAATCTATATAGTTATGATAAGCTCTTCCATAATAAACTGATCTCAAACCAACTACGCCAATGGAATTCTTGTAAAATCCATCCAATTTTTTATTTAAAAACGCAGTTCATCTGTGTGCCCAGGCAAAGCAGGGAGTGCACGTAGTTTGAGGCAGATTTTTGCAGGTGGGCCATATTTTCACTTTGTCAGATTTTGACAAATTTTATATGGTTTCAACATTTCTCGACGCCACGAACGCAATGGCGTTGTTTGTTTCTCCATCAGAGTTCTACATTTTCTGGCCATTTTTGAGTATGGAGGTATAAAACTCCTTTTTGTAATTGATGCTTGTACTCTTCTTTCTCATGCAACTTAATAAATGTAGGCCTCCCCATTGATCGAGCAGGGCCCACAGACATATTCCAAGTCGGATGAACATCGTTAACAAGTTTTGTTGTCTTCTTTCATGCTTTATGCGTTTCTCCTCTTCTCTCATGTGCACATTAAATTTCTATGTTTAAGCTACAATTTATGCATGTAATTCTTTAACACATCTATAAGCAAAATATATTGGATCAAGTGGTATCAAAGCAAGTCCTTGTAGATGTGAATTGCATGTTTGAATGCTAACAAGAAACAGGCTCCAAAGAGGCGAAAGGAAACTAAAGTCTTTCTATCCCGAAGCAGGGCGTGCACATCGAAGGAGAAACATAGCAGATGAAGAGGCTCATCATGAAGAGGAGCACAATATCTGTAAAAAATTTTATACAATGGCAAAAAATGTTGGTTTATTGCTTTCAAGGCTGGAGAAAGCAGAAGAGATAAATCTAGAAGAACAAGGTTCAGTGTATGGAAATGGTGGAGAAGAACCCCTTCTTTCTCCTTCCATGAGTGAATGTTCTTCTTCCTCTCATCACCATCATCATAGAAATTCAAGGGATGCATCTAAGAAACCTTTCTTTAAATTAGATTTCAAATTTGATCTTCCCATGTTTAACAGTGAAAGTAATGTAGAAAATATTAATAACTAGATTAGGCAGATTGAAATCTATTGTAGGATTCAACATATCGAAGAGGACGAGGCAAAGATTCAGCTGGCCTCTCTTCGGCTGAGTAGCATCGCTCTCGTCTGGTGGGACAGAAAATTGTGTAGTAGTAAGAGTGTAGGTAATCTTATTTCCTCATGGCTTAGTTTCATTTCTGCATTAAAGGAACAATTCTATCCCTTGGGTTATAAACAAAAAGCCTTAATGGATTAGCAATACTTAAGGCAAGGTAGAGGTTAGGATGTTCAAAGATTTACAGAGGAATTTAGAAAACATGCACTTAATTTGGGCATTGCACTTGACTCACCTGAAGTAGTAACTAAGTATATTGGCTCATTACATAGTTACCTTAGACATTCATTATTATTGTTTGAACCAACTATTATTGACTTAGCCAGTGTAAAGGCCATCCATCTTGAGAATAGGAGCAAAAATGAAAGAGAATATCATTTCAAGAAAGCACCTTTCAAACCTCCAACTGGAAAACCCAAAGTGAAAGGAAAAGGAAAGGAGAAGAGGATGACATCAACCAAGAAAGATGAAGGAGAAAGACCTTATTGCATTCATTGCAAAAAGGAAGGTCACGACGACAATCATTGTTGGAAACTATAGCCAGAAAAGAGACCAAAAAATTATGGAGGAAAAGGCAAGCAGAAGATAGTGGCAACTATGCAGCAAGACCTTGGATCCAATTTGGGAGATGAAGCATTAGTCACAACAGCAAGAAAAAAAGGTACTCTTACACCTCATGTTAATTCTGAATTAGATGAAGGCACTAGTTCAATAGACGAGTCTCTTCCTAATGAATGAAAGAGAATTGAGCTATTTCATATTAGAGTTATCATAAATCATACAAAAGGGGAAACTTTATTTGATATTGGATCCCAATCAAACTTAATTTTAGGGTCCTTAGTAAATAATCTAGGCTTAGAAACCAAACCACATCCGAAACCTTACCCACTTGGATGGATACATGATAAAGCAAAACTGAATGTAACTAAGTAAAGCAACGTTAAATTTGTGATCGCTTCTTAGTTAGTGGATGAGGTAAAACTTGATTTGATACCATTACATCTCTGTGGGATGGTTTTAGGGAGTCCATATCTATATGATAGAAAGGCAATCTTCTTCTGTCATGAAAACAAATACCAAATCACAAAATATGGTGTAGAATATATTGTAAGGGCTCATCAAACTAAAATCAATGCCAACCTTGTAAGTGCAGGACAAATGAAGAGGTTGGTGAATTCTAGTAAGGGTTGCATGCTTATGGTTGTAAGGGTGAAAGATGCAGAATTATCCTATGCTTTCCAAGGTTGTGATCATGTGGATAAGAAGGAATTATGTGAATTAATTTCTAACTATGATGAGATGTTTTAGGAACCAAGGGGATTACCTCTGAAGAGGGAAATCCAACATGAGATCCATTTGTAGCATGACGCTCCTTTACCAAATATTTGCATGTACAGGATTGTCATGCGGAAAGAGTTATTTTTGCGGACAAACCTAACCTCCCTAGGAGTCTAAGACTCTCTAGTGACAAACAAACCAAACAAGAGCAATCCTTCTCTAAACACAAGTTATTCTATGAGAGATCAAGTGTTTTCCGATCTTACCTTAGGTCCAACGCTTGTTGTAGCAGTCCAGCCTTGCTGATCCAGATGAGCTCCTCCTTCACTTTCAGACCTGCATACACTAACAAAGCAAACGATTACATAACACCTGAATATTCATCATAAAACAAAGCATATTCATCACATAGACCAAGGAGTACATGAAATAATTCATTAACAACAAATCATTGAGAAGAATGGACTTATTTGTATTAAGGAAACAAAAAAGGAACCATTACAACCTGAGCCTTGGTGTTGTGCAAGCTCCTCCCAGGGTCCAACAAGAGATTTCCTCTACTTTGACAAGCTCACCCACTCCCAATATGGCAACAAGGAAGGATAGTGATCTCTCCTCACAAGTCAACAATGGAAGTCCTAATTCCAGCAGCATTTACCCTTTAGAATGTTCAGCTTTCAACCTCCCCTCCTTTGGCCCAATGCCTGTATTTATAGTATTCTAGAGGAGGTTATTCAGTTCCAACATCAATGGGATACTCCCTCTTTTGGATGGGGTAGCTCCTCTCTTGATGGGATAAGCTCCTCTATCATAGGGATGCATGAACCATCTGGAGGCGCTCAATACACGTCAAACACTCTTCTAGAAGGCTCTAGAAGTGACACAAGTAACTTTTTAAAGATGAAACTCGCGCCTTTTGACCTTTCCAGGGGTACGCACACATCCTTTGGCTTACAGAGCGTACAAGTACGCAGGTACAGTGTGTTTGGGATGCGTACACGTAGGCAAGGTAGAGAGAACCTGC